>JABFQM010002866.1:0-13523 GCA_022816865.1 Zelostemma sp. ZL-2020
CATAGGTAAGTGTGCATTTTTGTGTTTTTGTGAAAGAATTTGCATCAAAACCTGCAATTTTTTTTCATTAATAACGTCAATTTGATCAATCACTCGAGTACTAGTAAATAGAAACAATGGCTTAATTAATCGTAACAGCCTCGTTTTTTCAACAAAATTACGCCTTGAAATGCTTGCAGATGAAATGGTGGCGGAAAAGGAGAAATACAAAGAAGTCGGCGACGGCTTGGACAACACATTCTTCGAGCTCTATGGGGTCTAATGCATTGCGCATTTTCTAACGCTTTATCGTAGCTTTGATATCAAATTTTTTCATTTTGTCTGTAAGTTACGCTTTTTCGCTCAACTAATCGTTCTTTTCTTTTCATTTCCCTGTTTTCCCTCTACTTTTTTCTTTATTCCGCGTTTTTTACTTTCGTAGTGTACTTGAAATTTGACAAATATCTGCATTCTGCTTTTTCATGAATTTTTACATTTCATGTTGAATATCTGTGATAATTTGGGGTATCAAAAATACGAGTACCGCAGGATCGGAGCGAAATAAACTAATAAAGATGTTGAATTACAGACGAACTTGTCCACGAGAAGGAAAAGTACAAGTACATCTGCGACGACTTGGACCTCACCTTCACCGAGCTCGTTGGCTAAGTTTGTCATATCCAGCATCTGTAACCTACGAACCACCATACTCGCCGCGTACGATCGTCATCAAAAGATCAAGAGAAAAAGAGAGAGAGAGAGAGAGAAAAAAAGAGAGAAACCCTGGCCGCTTGCGAATATGGCCATGTTTATTTATTGTTACTACTTGTATTATTGTAATTAAAGTTTAACTTGTAAACACGTCTATTCTTTATTCTTTCACCTTGCTACATCCCCGCTAGTTTACAATTTTGAAAATGTCTAATGAACCATAGTACAATATTTTTCATTCAATTATCTTTCGTTCAGAAAAGATTTTCAATGCAATTTTATAAGTATAATAATTCCAACGCTTCCCTATCGAAATATCCAAGGGAAACATATCAAAGTATCATTTTCGTTGTGCTTTTTAAAGGCTTTCAAACATGAACAATTCGATTGGCGAATTTATTTTCATGCCTATTTTTTTAACAGATATTGATCATTGTTTGATATTTTTGTGACTGGATATTTTGATTGGATATCCATTATTCGAACAAGTAAAGATTATGTTTCATTTTATTTTTTCAAAATCTTTGAACGTAATGCTAACGACATAAAGAGTATACTAACAATAAAGGTCAAAATTGGATCCAACTTGGATTTAGTTTCAACTTGCCTAAATGTTAATTTATAAGGAAAAATGACTAACACAACTAATAGCATGTGTCCCTCTCTCAAATTCCAGATGAGCTCTCGAACGAACGTGGTAGATATAAAGCCATCGCTGATGAGATGGATCGAACCTTTGCCGATCTCGCAGGTTTCTAGTTGGGAATTTGAAGGGCGTGAGTCACGACGCTTGCCATTGACACACTGCCACAGATAAGCTGGATCTCGTCGTAAAGTCGTTTATAATTTTGCGAATCTGTCATCTCAATCGGATCAGAAACCGGAGATTAAAGCTCGGAGGCGCATTTAGCTTTTCTCCGTTCTTTACTTTTCTTGTCTTTCATTCCAAATGTATTGCATATACAATGTTTCCTCAACTCGAAAGTGTCTGAATTTGTTCGCCGAGACGAAATAACTTGATTTCTTTTTTCTTACGAACGTAATTTTGTAACCAATTTTTTTAACTTCAACGAGTGACGAAAATGAAAAATTGCAATAAAAAAATTTATTATCACCGATTTACCAGCGTTTTCTTAACTTTGTATGTACATTGATAATAGAATCAAATTTTGAATTCGAATTGAATATTATGCGAATAGTTGTTTCCCTAAGATACAATTTCCAACAAATTATTTTTATCATCATGAGATTTTATCAAGTTGTTTTTTGCGAAAATACTGATCATAATTGAAGGGCCGGATCGAATAACGGGATACGCGCTCGAAACGGGTAGAACTATTGACCAAAACTTGTAAATCGTGAGTAAAAAAAAAATGAAATAAACATAAAATAAAAAATACAGTCATATAGAAGCCGTTGTAGCGTATGTTTTTTATGGATACATTTTTTCCCATCATTATTATTTTGTAAGATAAAAAATGAAATGAAAAAATTTTTCCAACCTAAAATCGATGTTTTTAAAAACTTAAATCGCAAAATCTCAGCCAAATATGAACCGATTGCTTTGAAATTTGATATCTAAGCTCTTTATACTTTGCTCTCGCTGATAAAACCATGAAACATGCTGAAATAATTAATTACCCCATAATATTTAATTGCAAAGACGTGCCGGTAAAAATCCATGTTTTCAAATTTCACTATCGGGGGAAGTTTTGAACGGTCGGAGTTTAGAAAAACTTCCATCGGAAGAGTTTTTCGTTATCGTTTGAAGAAGTTTTTGAGAAAATTTCAAATTGATCCGAGTGCAAGTTTCCGAGAAATCGATTTATTAACAAAAACGCTCGGCACTTGGTGTAGCCGCGCCGCGCGCTCAGCGCTCAGATACATCACCGCTATACGAATTCGACCATGTATGAACAAAATTATTGTTTATTGCTCCCCATTGTTCTCAAAATGAACGAAAAAAACAGGTATATCAATAATTAGTTATTGTATATTACAATAAACAATGAAACAATTATTGTCGCAGACGCTGTAAATTTCATTTAATCTATGTCGTTGTTTCCTTTAATTCGGCAACAATGGTCAGTAATAAACAATAATTTTGTTCAAATATTGTCGAATGCGTACTGCGGTGATGTATCTGAGCGCTGAGCGCGCGGCGCGGCTACACCACGCGCCGAGCGTTTCTGTTAATAAATAGATTTCTCGGAAATTTGCACTCGGATCAATTTGAAATTTTCTCAAAAACTTCTTCAAATGATAACGAAAAACTCTTCCGATGGAAGTTTTTCCAAACTCCGACCGTTCAAAACTTCCCCCGATAGTGAAATTTGAAAACATGGATTTTTACCGGCACGTCTTTGCAATTAAATATTATGGGGTAACTAATTATTTCAGCATGTTTCATGGTTTTATCAGCGAGAGCAAAGTATAAAGAGCTCAGATATCAAATTTCAAAGCAATCGGCTTATATTTGGCTGAGATTTTGCGATTTAAGTTTTTAAAAACATCGATTTTAGGTTGGAAAAATTTTTTCATTTTATTTTTTATCTTACAAAATAATAATGATGGGAAAAAAATGTATCCATAAAAAACATGCGCTACAACGGCTTCTATATGACTGTATTATTTATTTTATGTTTATTTGATTTTTTTTTAAACTCACGATTTACAAGTTTTGGTCAATAGTTCTACCCGTTTCGAGCGCGTATCCCGTTATTCGATCCGGCCCTTCAATTAATGAATGCTTAGACGAATACTTTGTGTTACGTGGATATGTAAATCCGGACGTAACATTCCTCCCCCCTTAGGTGCGTACGTCCTCGTGCGCCGTATTTTAATATGGTTTTATTATCATTAATCGGAAGAATTGTTTTTAATGGATTTTAAAGGCTATCTTTGATATGTGTACCTTAGTACACCCCTCCCTCCTAATAGCGCTCTGGCGTTCCATCGTCGGAAAAACCCCCCAAAAAAATCGCGTAATTATCTTAATCTAAACCATTGCTCTGCATAAAATATCCTTAAAATTATTACAATATTTTGCCTTTTATGGCCTGGGATAACAAGGTTTTTCTTTTGGGTAAAGGGGTTTCCTGGTTGTCCGGTTCAAGGTCTTCGGATTGCGTTTTCCAGGCTGATTTTCCGATCTTGATTTTGGCTTTCTTCTTCCGCCTGGTTTGTAGTTTGGTTTGAAGGCCTCTTTCCCGAATTCTGTTTCCTCTTCAGTGTTGTAAAATTTTCTGAAACGAAAGTTCATCTAGCGGCTTGCCGCGTTAATTGTCCTCATCTGCTAATATGGATATGCTTGATTTTATTTGGTAGGAGCAATAAGTCAAGATTCAATCCCTTGCAATTACTTTAATAAATTTTGTTTCCCCAACGTAGTCGTATGTTTATTTATCCTTAAAACCGAGGAAGAAACTTTTCCATCTTCTACTTTGATTCTATACTCTGTTTATTTTAGCTGTCGCATTGGAAAATTATTTCTTAACCTCTATCGTAATTTAGGTGTGCCGTTCATTTCGGCTGACGCATTGGATAAATATTTCCTAAATAAGTTCTCTTATCTTCTATTTAATTTGTAATAAACAGTTTTGTTTTAAAACATCTGATTTATTCCTCGCATGTGAAACCAATTTTCCCTTATAATTTATTTAATTTTAACGAACAATTTATTTTCCTTTATAAAATAATTCTTCTTTCTATCTGAACGATTAATTTAATATTATTAATTTTTTTTTTTAAATACTTTTCTTATCATTTACTAACAATAAACTTTTTTGTTGTTCTCGAAATATTTCCCTTCTATCATTTGCCGTAAATTCGATAGCCAAATTAGACTCGCTGTGATTTATTCTCAACGTGCATCACTATTTGAAACAGAAAAATTTTTTCCAGAAGTATTCCATTAATTTTGAACAACAACAAAAATTTTCTCATCACTCACTGTGATTTATTTTTGTCGTACATTAATATTCTGTTGATTTGGAAATAAAATTTTTCTTATCACTTGCCGTGATTTATTTTTAACGTGTATTAATATTCTGTTGATTTGAAAAGAAAATTTTTCTTATCACTCACTGCGATTTATCTTTCTTTATCTTGCCTCAATTTTATTTTTAAAACGAGTTCCTTTTATCAATCGCTGTGAATTTTAAAATAAAATTTATTTTTCGTCGCGTTTTAATATTCTGCTATTTTCGCACTACAAAAATTTTCTTTTTCCCTTTTTTCTTATCTTCTATTGCAAGCAAACTGCTACTTTGGCAACGCCTCATTATTTTGCTATTCTTGGTAACGATTTTCTTTTCTTAACTTAAACAAACGCTTAATTTTTATTTTCGGAATAATTTCCTTATCGCCGTTTATTTTAATTATCCGGACGATTTATTTTTCGTTTACGAAAACAATTCCTTCTTAATTTTTTTTTTAATTTTTTTTTTTTCATTTATTTCGAACAAATTTTCTTATCGCCGTTCATTTTAATTATCCGGACGATTTATTTTTCGTTTACGAAACAATTCCTTCTTAATATCTATTTTAATTTTAACTATCGATTTATTTTCGAAAACTGAAATTTTTCTTATCATCTATTTAATTTCAATGTTTAATTTGTTTTTGGGCAACACATCAATTTTTCATTATTTGAAGGCCAAATTTTTTTCGTTATCTACTTTTAATTTTAACGTTTGATTTATTTTTCGAAGGCTGAAATTTTTCTTATCATCTATTTAATTTTACGTTTGAATTGTTTTTGAACGACGCATCAATTTTCTGTTTTTTTTCAGGACGATTTTTATTTTCTTATCATTTCTTTTAATTTTAACATTCGATTTATTTTTTCGAAAATTGGAATTTTCTTATCATCTATTTTAATTTTAACCTTCGATTTATTTTTCGAAACTGAAATTTTTCTTATTATCTATTTAATTTTAACATTTAATTCATCGGAAACAATTTTGTTCTCGAGACAATCCGAAATTTAGGTGGTTAATATACCCATGGTTTTTTTTGTGTGGCCGTTCCGCTTCGGTGTTTGACATCAATGGTTGCGCCGTCTCTCCTGTTGGTGTCGCCGAGATTTTGCGGATTTGGACTGTTGTGGGTTGGCTTCCCGCTAACTGTATTGTTTCTGGAGCTTGTCGATAGTAGACTATTTGGTCTGTCGTTCTCGGGCCTGCCTCCGATGTACCTCCCTTACATAGTTTGCATAGTAGAGACAGTATTCCGAAACTTCCTGTACATGGTAGTTTGCTGTAGAGGCACCATACAATTCCGAGAATACTAGATATACCGCCTAAGGTTCCGATGATTGAGATTAAGTTCCATTTTCCTTGATTTGACCTTGCCCCGTTTTCTCTTGTTGTCTTAATCCTCTCCTTTATTTCCTTCGCCTTCCGTATGATCTCCTGTAATCCTATGCCTTCGTTGTGTTCCTCCCTTCTTCGCTTTTCTGACTTCGTTGTTGACTTTTCTATTCTTTTCATCATGTCTGCTAGGCTTGTGTTGAGTCCGCCGTTTTCTATCGTACTTAAGATTGCGTCAAGTTCTAATGTATTCTGATTTAACATAACTGTTGTCATCTCTGTTTCCATCTTTTCCATGGGCGTGAGCGTAACCTTCTCTGTTGTCGCTCTGCAGTTGCTTCCTAACTCCAATATTCCTGTTCCTTCGAGTGCTAATTGCCTGGTGTCCTGATGACGACATTGTACATTGAGTACTTCCTTCCCAACACAAGAATGAAGCCATGCGTTTCTCGCCTCCAATTCAGTCCATGATGTTTCTCTCATCGTTCTTACTTCTACGTTGCATTCCGTAAAGTCCGTAAATTGGCTGTCCACGGCTATTTTTATCTCGCAAGCTGTTTCCTCGTCGATTTCTCTTACTGTTCTTCCGCGTTCACAAATGTATCTTCCAAGGGATATTCTGCATTTTTGTAGATCTGAAGCCTCGATTTTCATGTACCTTTGGAAATCGTCTGAAGTTGCTACGTATTGGAATCGAGGGCGAATGTACGCGAATCTCTGCGGGCCTGATGTTTGTTCGACAGGTAGCATGAGGTTTTTGTATACCGCAAATTTCGACAGTTGCAACAGTGGGAACGTGAGTACATTTACTAGTACTCCGCTGGCGTAAAGTATCTGGACTTTTGCTAGGTCTAGAAGGTCCGCGATTCCTTTGATTGATAGATCTACTGGAAATTCCGATCCAACGCTCTGGAGCTGTGCTTCTCTTGCCTTCTGCAGAAGTTGTTCCGCCGTTAATAGTTCTGGATGTATTATCCCTACTTTTGCGAATAATAAAGCATTCACGATGCTTTCGACGTCGATTTCGTAGTTCGTGGTGTAGGCCTCTAGTAGTGCTGCTACGTTGCCAAAATGCGCATTTGATGTTAGCTCATCCGCGAATTCCACTGTTGCGTCGTGCTTCTTTTTCAACGTCTCTAGTTCGTTTTGCAGATTCCCGATTTCTTCTCGGTCCAGCTTCAACCTTGTCTCAATCAATTGGGTTTGGTTTGCTAAGAGACTTGCCAATTCCTCTGTGCTTGTTCTAACCTTCCCAAGTGCCTCTTGGATTTTTTCCACGTCCTCCGATGTTGCCGTTCAGTAAATCAGCTTCCATATGTCCCTTATTATTCCGAGAGGTGCGCGCCTTCTCCTGTTCTTTGTTGCAAGGACTTAGCTTGCTTCATTGTATTTCTTCTCAGTTCTGCGTATTTTATTTCCTATTTCTTCAAGTAAATCCGCTGTTGAACAATTTCCGCATTCTTGTTGTGTCCTTAACGTCCATGTTGAAAGCGTTTCCTCCCATACTACTGCGTTTCCAAGGTCCAAGTGATTGATCATTTTCCAATTTGTGGTTGCCACCCTCAGTTCTCTGATCTTTTCTATGTACATCCCTGGTGAGCTTCTGATTTCTGTCGTTGAGGTTTCTCGCACGCCGCGATCCCCTGACGCGAATTCCCTGTAGGATTGATATTTCTTAATGCCATGCGCTTCTCGTTTGCCTTGCTAAATACTATTCCGCTTATCCTACCCAAGCTAATGAGACGCGAATTGTTCTGCAATGAGCATAGCTAGCATCTCACAGAATCCGTCGTTCGCTTGTCCTGTATTGTACGTCCTTTGGAAGTACAGAAACGCTTGCAACAATGTTTCGGTGAACCTTGGTTCCCAGTGGTTATAACCTGACAGTTCCATTGTCCATTCCCGTATCGCATCCTCGAAGGGCAATCCTTCCGGCATGATGTCTTCCCGTTCTATTCGTGCAGGCATTTTTCTCGATGATTTCTCTTATCGTTTGGTGAGGTTGCTTGCTCGCTTATGCCCTAAATTTCGAATCGTCAAATTTCAACACTTATTTTCTAGGCTAACATTTACATTTAATAATCCTTCTTTGTGTTGGTTATCGGACGCGCTCAATTATGCTTAATTACTACTTATATCGCCTTGTTCGCTCAAGCTTAAGTTATCTCCCATATTCATTGTTAAATTCACCTTATTCAAACTTTGCTTCCGGAAATGCGCTTTTTTTACACGTGCCATAGGGATTGCACGCTCCTCGCCGTCGTCGTCGATTACGGTTACGCAGTGCTTATCCTCGTTAATTTTAATGACCTCGTATGGGCCGCGGTATTCATCGTCAAACTTAGTGTGTTTGACCGGTTTCAATTCAAAAACAAAATCGCCTACCGAGAAACTTTGAACGTTCAGTTTCCTATCGAAATAACGTTTCGCTCTAATTTTTGAATCGTGGAGATTTGCCGCTGCATCCGCTCGTAAGTCTTCAAGTCTTGCCGTGAGATCTTGAAAATATGTATCATACGATAGGGCCTCCTCTGGAGAGGGAAAAGAAGAAATCATTTTGCATTCCTTCCCGTATATCAATTCGAATGGAGTGTAACGCGTACTCTCATGCTTACTTGCGTTATACGCCCACATCGCAAATTTCAAATACTTTGTCCAACTTTTTTCGTGGCTTAGAAAAAATTTTAGGTACTCCGCTAGTGTTGCGTGACTGCGCTCTAATGACGCGTTACCCAAAGCGTAGTATATCGAACAAAATATTTGTTTGATACCAAAAATTTCCGCCAATTCCGCATTTATTTTCCCTATGAAATATTTCGCATTGTCCGAAATTATGTATTTCGGTAGCCCTACCTTGCAAAATATCTCCTCCACCAATGTTGTTGCTATAGTTTTACTATCGATTTTTGCAAGTGGCATCGCGAAGCTGTACTTTGTCAGCATGCACATTGCTGTAAGGACATATTTTGCTTTCGTTTGCGGCTGATTCGGCGGATTAACTGGGCCGTAAATATCAATGGCTAAACGCTCGAATGAGTCGTTACCCCCCTCTGTCAAAACCATAGGCATTTTTGTTTTTACCCTAGTTAGTTTTTTGGTTTGGCACTCGCTACAGCATCTAACAAAATTCTCGACTTCTTCTTTCATCCCTGCCCAATAGAATTCGGACGTAAGTCGTGCGTGTGTCTTGTATATGCCTTTGTGGCCGTAGATACCTCCGTGTGCTTCGCTTATCAGCTGTTCACGGGTTTCTAATGTTGAGACGTTTATTACTTTTTCACAAATTACTACATTTATCGCTTCTAATAAAAATGCACTCCTAATTCTTTCGACAAACTGTCGCCATTGCGCTGGCCCCATTATCTCTGGATCGAAATTAATTGCAATTTCCGTTATTTTATTTTTTTGGAGGGATTCTTTGAGGATCAACACTATTTTGTTCATTTCGTAAATTTCAGGTTCTTTCCCTGTTCGCTTTTTCGCTACTAACCCGATTAAGAATAACTCTCCCTTTTTTGTCACTACAGCTTTTTGCTCGCTCAAATTTTGCTTAGATAGAAAATCCTTCTTGATGAATTTCTTTTCCAACAGCAGTTGCGCCATATTTGAATTTCCTCCTTTCGTGTTTGCTAGCAGAAATGCGATGTTCGTATTTTCTTCTATTGCGTTGTTTCGTGATTTACGCAGTTTGCCCTTCATTTCCTCTTGGCATTTTATGGTTGGTAAAATTTTATTCTCGAAAGCGTTGTCCTCGTTGTCTTCTGCAACCTCATTTGGTATTTCTTCTATCTTTCCCTCTTCTTTATTTGCTTCCCTATCCTTGCTTGGTTTGCTAATTTTTGCGGGTTCATTTGCAAGTTTGGTTTTGCTTGGTTTTGTAATTTTTTGTTGCTGTTTATGACTACTCTTCTCCAAGGGATCTTTTTCGTAGAATAAAATGTATGCTTGGGATTCGTTAAACTTTTAAGGATTGGTTCTACTGACTACCTCGTCGTTCAAAATGTAGTATTGAATTGGCGCCGTCCGTGCAATTGCTAGATAGTGTCCGGAATTTGCTGTTGACACTTGGTGTATAATTGCTGACACCATCTTATACTTCATGCTTTCTCCGTCATCACCCGTTTCGCTGAGGTACGGTGTTATGTCGAGAGTTGCTTCTAATTTTATGTTTTCCTCGATTTTCTTACCCTCTGAATCGAAACGCTTTAGCTGAATGCACAATATATTTGGTGCATTTTCTATAGCAACCTCCTTCATTCTGGACTTCCTGTTGTCGCAAATTTCACATGCATGTGTGAGCTGCCCGGTGGAAAAGTATGCTTTCATAGCCTCGTTTAACGAGTTTGATGTGGAAATTTCCATGTTCAACTGTCCCAAAACTTGGAATGTCGTTGAGGAATCTTGACATCGACGACATCGTATATCTGTTTTGATTAGTCCGTTGAAAATTATATCCATCGGAGAGTTTTCCATTGCTCGGTGCTTCGTTTTCCAGACTTCTTCTATCCTTTCTAATAAGAAGCAAAGAAACTCGTGTGCATCTTCCTGGCGACCCGGCACCATTGTGCTGCAGATCTCGCTAATCTTATTATAGATTCGGGTTGGTTGAATGCTACTGCCTGTGTTTTTGTGGCTGAGCTGTAGCGTCTCTGCTAAATCACAGATTAGGCACTTGCTCTCTCCTGCTGTTCTGTTTTCGCACAATTCCACTTCAATTAACCAGCTAGCAAAAGCTGGGACATGAAACAGTGCTTGCAGAACGCTGTTTAAAAAACAGGAGTTACCTAGGTTGCGCATTCCGGCTCCGACTGGGAAGTCAGTCCTCCAACCCAAATGCAATTTATAAGTAGATTTTTGTAATGTTACTGCATTCGAATGGTTCGTTTTTTTCTTGCTCGTGTCTATTAACACGTTGCTTATTTCTTTGTTATCTTCTTCGTCTTCTTCTCCGTCTATTGACATTTTTAACTCCAATTCCTCGAGTGAATGTTGCTGCTCTATACTCGGCAATTTCACTGGATTTTAAGTCCCGTCCCCTAATTGTAGAGGTTCCGATGTGCCGAATCTTTCCTTTTCTGGTGGTCGCGGAAGGTGTGCGATGTTTAGAATTTCTTCATCGCTGTTGTTTCGTATGACCTTTTCCTCCTCTTCTGAAGAACCCTCGAAGTTGTCTTGACCATATTCTTCGAATTTATTCTTTTTCAGCTCGCGTTTTCTATAGCTTCCTGTTTCGCCAAGCTCGAAGCTGCTACCATTAATTCTTTTTCTTTCATCAGTTTTATCTTTAGCATTTTTCATTTCGCTGCTTCCTAGATCCATTGCTTCATCTCCTTCGAGTCTTGCGGCGTCTGGAGTATCATCTTCGATGTAATTTTCGTAACTATTTTCAGCTTTCCTTAAGTCTCCTTTAATTTTTGCTTCGTCGTTTTCTTCGGAACTAGAGACAATACTTTCGTTATCGATTGTCTTCCTATATTTCTTATCAACTACTTCTATAATCTCATTTTCGTTGATTGATTCATTTTTACTTCCGTCGAATTCTTCATCTTCTTCGACTTGAGTTTCATTATTAACTTCATGTTTTTTCTTCGTAACTCCATCTATTCTGCTTGAAGCGTTTTGAGACTTGTTTTCTGTGCCTTCTAAATAACGTCGACTTTGACTTCGTGTAACAATTCCCGCGATGTCCGGCTGCTCGTCGTCGGTGCGTTCTGATTCAACCGATTCGTACGTCAATCTCTGCTGTTTCTCTTCCTTTTTCTTTGTTTCCTCTGATGATGACCAACCGATGTCGCTGTTGAGGTATTTTTCCGTTTCTGGAGGCCTTGGAAGGTGAGCGATGTTGAGGCTGTCTTCTCCCGTGTTGTTTTGCACATTTATTTCTTCTTCCTCTGAAAGCCATTCAAAGCTGTCTTGAAAATCCTCTTCGTATTTGTCCTTTTTATGTTCATGTTTTCTATAGCTTCCTGTTTCGCTGGGCTCGGAGCTGCTCCCATTAATTC
Source organism: Zelostemma sp. ZL-2020 (assembly GCA_022816865.1). Taxonomy (NCBI): domain Eukaryota; kingdom Metazoa; phylum Arthropoda; class Insecta; order Hymenoptera; family Platygastridae; genus Zelostemma; species Zelostemma sp. ZL-2020. The sequence continues at coordinate 12,005 of JABFQM010002866.1, forward strand.
TTTTTCTTCTGTTAATTTTTTCGTCGGAATCTTTATTTTGCTGATTTTCAGTTCTTCCGCTTCATCTCCTTCTGGCCATGCAGAATCCGGGATGTCGTCTTCGAAGGTATTTTCGTTGCTATTTTTTGATTCCATTAAATCGCTTTTAATTTCTGCCTCATTATTTTCTCCGGAACTAATGACAACGATTTCATTATCGATTGTTTCTCTATCTTCGCCGTTTACCTCTGTACTCGCGCTGCCATTACGCATTTTATTTTTATTTCGGTCGATTTTCTTATCATTTTCGACTCGAGTTTTAACAATTTCATTTTCGTTTTTGTCGATAACTTTATCTTTTTCGACTTCAACCTCATCGATTTTGCTCCCATATTTAATTTTAACTCCGTTATCTTTTTCTTTAATTCCCTTTCTTGAAGCGTTTTGCGATTCTTTTTCTATATCTTCAAAATAGCGTTGACTTCGACCTCGGGTGACGATTCCCGCGATGTCCAGCTGCTCGACGTTGGTGTCCTCCGATTCCACCAACTTGTACGACCATTCTTGCCGCTTCTCCTTGTTCCTTATTTTCTTCTTTCTTTCTTCCTGCTTTTCCTTTTTACCTTCTGAATTTTCCGAATCCGCCTGGCTACTCTCGTCCTCGGGGTAGCCTTTTCTTCCTTCCTGCTCCTTATTTTCCGTATCGTTTCTACTATTTTTCTTAAGTAGGTTGTGGACTTGAGCCTTCTTCTTAATTTCTTTATCTTCTAACTCGCTTGCTGTTTCTGTTTCTACGCAATCTACGGGGTTCCTCGATAATGCATCCGTTACAACGTTGCTTGGTCCACTGCAGTAAGAAATTCCGTATCCAGATTTTCTTAGTCGGACCCGGCGTATTGGCGCGCTGGCGTTGGTATTCTGATCCTGATGCGATGCCGTGTCACTCGTTCGCATCAAACGTAAGTTTGAATCCTCGGAATTATTTCGCTGTGCAGAATTATTTGCAAGCCCGCTGTTTCGTGCATAGCTTTGATTCTGGTAGGTATCTTGCTCGTTGTTTCGCCCCGTGTTTCGAGCGAAATTTTGGCCGCTTTCGAAGTTTCGGTGTCCGTCAAAATTTTGTCCGCCGCCGTAGCTTCGGCCGCCTTCAAAGCGATAATTATTAACAAAATTTCCAGGATTTCGGCCTTCGTAATAGTTTTGCTGGTAATTTCCAAAGTTTCTTGGATTTTGGGCATTACCCGGGCCCTGACTGAATTTCTGGCCATTCAACATTGTTTGCGTATTATAGGGATTCTGGAAATTTTGCCCGTTGTTGAAATTTCGACCGCCGTTATTTCGGTCGTTCACTCGTGTTTGCTCGTATCCGTTTTGCATATAGCTAATGTTTTGCATATAGCTAATGTTTTGCATATATTAATTCTACATCGTGTTGCACGCGCTGCTGTTTTCGCCTCTTGATGCTTGCTTTCGTACCTCATGCACGATATTTTCCACAATGAGCCAACTAATTTCATAATTTCTGGATAATGCAACAAAA
>JABFQM010002867.1:0-13526 GCA_022816865.1 Zelostemma sp. ZL-2020
GGAGGGGGGTGGGGGGAGGTGGTGGGTGGGGTGGGGTGTGCGTGATGGGGAGTATGGAGGAGTGGTGTAGGGGTGGAGGGAGCAGTGTGGACGGCGTGGGTGTGCGGTGGTAGGGGTGGGGGGGTGTAGTGGTGGGGAGGGGGTGGGTGTGGATGGCGTGTTGGGGTGGTGTGGGGGGGCGGGTGGGTAGGGGTTGGTGGTTGGTATGGGCTGAGGTATAGGGGGGGTGTGGGATGGGTGAAGGGGGGAGATGGCGGGGTAAGGGTGGCGTCATCGGTGGTCCCTGGCGTTATTCGAAACCCTCGATCGGCCAAGTCCAGACGCAATTCGAGACGCGCTTCGCTCTCTCGGTATTTATCCAATTTAAATATTTGCGCTTTCGTTGGATGCGCGGGGAAGGTATGTTTCCAAGGCGAGTTTCATTCGTCGCGGGAAAAGGGGCTTGGAGAGTTCTTCTTTGCCGGCAAACGTTTTCGCGGCTGCATTCCAGCGACATCTATTATCAGGGGCGTGAAAATGGGAAAGAATGGCAAAAAAGGATGAATAATCGCGACGCTAAATGTTCTTTATTCATAATGAATTACATGCGTTACATATCGAAGTGTGCAATAATCCATATTCATAAACATAACACGAAATGTAGCGATGTAATATCCCGCGAAGCAAAAAAAAGCAATTATATTCTAATCCTCGTCCTTTCCCAGTCGCAATGTCGCCTACGAATGCAAATATTTTTCGCAATGCAAATCGCGGCAGCTTAAGAAATTTAGATGTACTTGGCGAACGTGATCCAGTAGGTCACGTTGAGCAAGCCGAAAAGCGCGGGGAAAAGTATCCTGGAAACCCTGTCGACTCGAAGGGCGCGAACTTTCGCGCGTTGAGCCGGGGTCAGGCGCGGTGGCGGGACAATCGGTTCCGTTGCCGCTTTCTGCGCTTTCCCGGACAAGAGAAATGCGTCTTCCTGCGGATCAAGGATCACACTACTTGAACGACGGCGTATTTCGGCGAGCCTCGACCTAATTTTAATGAAAAAAAAAAAAAAAAAGTCTCCGGCAAAGGCTCGCCGCGTACAGCCAATGGCAGGATCTTTGCCCAAGCATTACCTTAATCGCGATATCAAAGATTTTGTCCAACTTGGCGTCCTGGACAGGGGCGGAAGTCGTCGGCTTCGGCGGCGTCGGCGGCACCTTTTTCGGCTTTTTCGGCTTTTTCGGAGGCGCGTCCGAGTCCCCGAGGACAATGTTGACCAAGCAATACTCCATCAAAGCCATGAACACAAAGATCGTGCAGACGGACATGAACGCGTCCACCGCCTTTAGGTAGGAAACCGGGGGCAGAGAAGCCTGGCTCTTGGCGTGCTGCGTCGAGAGCGTCAGCAACGAAGTGACCCCAAGGGTCACGCGAGCTGGCGCCGCTTCCGGCTTGATCCAGAACGATACCCACTGCGACAAAAATATATGCCGCGTCATCCCCTAGAATACTCGGGAAAAGCATCGGGAAACTCACCGACATGATGACGATAAGGCAAGTAGGTATGTAGGTGTGAAAAAGGTAGTAGCCCAATCGTCGTTTCAGCACGAAAATCACTTCCAGACACGTAAAGTTCCCTGCGGCATGAACAATTGTTCTGGTATAATTCGCATCATTAATTACGGCCATGATAATTCTCGCTCAAAGTAAAAATTCGGCGTACCGGTGGAATAGACCTGGGTGCAGTCGGCCGTGTAATTCTTAACGAGCCGTAACTGGGGCAACTCGATGTATTCATCAACGACGAGTGGAACGTCGGGATCCCATTGAAAGATCATTTCGTCCGTTGTGTGGGACACTGAAAAACACCCAACTCTTTGAAATCCTAAAGCGGCGGCGGCGGCAGCAGCAGTCGTTTAATCAACCAAAAACTTGAGCTTACGGCTTTCCATTTGGAGCTTGCACTCTTGCGTGTCGTGTGGGTAAATGAGAAAGTTCATGGCGCACGAAAGCTTCAACGTGAGCCTAAAAAAAGGGGCGCGGATTCGTCAACACGGAGTAGCTCTTTGAAAAGCTTGCTTCCGCGGCAAGGGAGGGGGAAAACGGAACCACTTACTTCACCATGTACAAAATCGTTTTGTCTTTGTAGAGCCAAAGGTAATGATTCGGTATCGTCATCGTTTGGAACGTCACGGATTTCGCGTTCTTGAAGAAGGAATCCGGTCTCCACATGTTTTTCAGCCAGTCAACTTCTAGTAATCTTTGCATTTTTCAACATTCGCGATTAACCTTAGCTCCGATTTTCATACACAATCCACGATGGACACTCACCTATATTCAGACGTCATATTTTCCGGCAGTCTTAATCTGTTATCCTTCCACGTTTGCGCGAAAAATATATCCGCCGCGTAAGTCTGGAAAAAGCATTTTCATTGAATGCGAATTGCATCGCTCGCGCGCAATCAAGCCGTTATTCATATAGGAAACATTAGGGAGCAATTAGAATCGAGACGAGACGAATTCAGACGAGGGATATCCCTTTAGCCTCGTCGCAATGTCACGCTCGAGTGTCGAGCTAAACTCCCACTTGGCCCACATGATTCCAAGACACGACGATTCCGTTATAGCAGCACTGGCATTGGCAATGCCAATCTCGGGGAGATTGCCCTTGAAACTTTTCCCAGTATTTAGGAACAAGTGCGCGCTCGAAAAATACATGTCAAAGGGAAATTGGTTACGGAAAACATGGATTTACCATAGAATTTTCATCGATGGAATCGAGACCCATCACGGTCACGTGAAAATAAACAATGGTGGCCTGGCCGTCTTTCTTCGGTGGCCGCATCTTGTCGTACAGTTTCGGATCCTCCGGTAACAAGTCGAAAAATTCAAGGCTTCTTCTGCAATTACGGACAAAGCTTGCAAAGAATCTCAATTCGTTGGTTCGCGAGAACGAAAAGGATATAAGCGCGCGCATTCATGTCACCGATTATAATGCTGCAGACTCTGCCCGGAAGTAGCGAAAATAAAGGAAACTTGGGCCCGAATTAGGTCAAAATGAAAAAAAGGGGATGCGTGCACACTCACTGAGCGTCGACATCGGTAAGGATGACAAGTAAGAGAGCCCAGGAAACGAAGGCGGAACGCGCTTCCTTCATCTTGCGAGCGCGCCCAGCTTCAAAACATCCCTCGAGATTCGCGCGCGCTCTCTCGTCAAACGCACTTTTTCTCCCTCAATCCGTCATTCGGTCACCTCGCTCTTTACCGATGCCTTCTCCCGTGGCTCATCCGACGACGAATAACGACCGACTGGCTCTCTTTTTTCTTCTTGCCGCAGTTTTGCGGAACATGCAGTATCGAAAGTAGCGCCCGGTTTAAGTGGAACTGGCGGAAGAGGAAAAGGAGGATGAGGAAGAGGATCCCACTGGTGCCGGTAACCGCCCCTACTTCGAACAAGAAGGGGCCAGTGGGGGGGGAGGGGGGGGGGGAAACGTGACGCGATGACGTCACCAAGTAAAAAACTGCTGGGCTCTATCGTCGCCATCAACCCTCTCGAATTCGACGCCACCCCCTCGCCCCCGCCGTCGGGAGAGATCATTATTTCTTTCGTCATCGCGTACTCTTCTTTATGATTTTCCCGCGTGCGCGGGAAATCGTACCTAATTAGGCTGTTTTCAATAACGACCTCGATTCCGGAGTGTCAAGAAATCTTTCATTTCTCGCAATTAAAATGAGATTCAAAAAGCGAAGATCATGGGGTCCTTCCTCGAGCGCGCATTTGTCCTTGACAGAGAGCTGACGCAATCGCATTATTTGGCTTTGAAGAGCGCGTGTCTCGGCAAGGCCACGACGAGTGAAAAATCCGTAGTTTGAGAAGAAGATGCCCGCCGGGAGTTGCCAAGAGAGAGCCCGCGATTTCGAGGGCTTTTCCATCCCCCCCTTACGCCGCGTTAAGCCGCGGCGGAGCTAACGAGTGCGCTATTCGAAGCCGAAGGGAAAGACCGAAACGACCGAACAGGCAAAGCCGGCGGACGCGCCGTTCGATGTATCGATTTTCGCACAATTGCGCCGCGAATGAGAGGAAGCCGTCGACGCACTCGAAGCCTCCGATGAAAGACGAGTTAACCAGGCTCTTTCGAGTGGCTAATTATCTTTAACCCGCGATTGCTATACGGAAACACTGTAAAGGCCCGTTTTCTTTTTACCTCGAGGATGAAGAAATATTGCCGATAACGCTCCCGTTTTCGTACAATGTCCGCAATTATCATCGTTAGAGGGTCCGAGAAGAGGTACTAAAGTGGAAGGGGGCCTACTGCAGCAGTTCGCTGCCAGCTGATCTCGTATTCGAGGCGCGCGGATAAACCTTCCTCTGGGGACACATGATAACGGCTATTTTCGCGCACATCATTGTTATCAGTGATTGTGTAATCAATATACTTTCTTTTCTCTCCAAATTCGCCTGAAATTGGTTTTGGTTTCCACAAAGAATAAGGCCCAACCAACAAAGGTCCCAATCGGAGTTTAAACATGAAAACCTCGGAAAGCATGAAAACGACGAGGTAAAGGGAGAGTTGATAAAGCTGTACGACGAGGTCAAAGAGGAAAGCGGGACGAAAAGTGAGGAGAGCGTGCTTATCGTGCATCAGTCTCCACCGCGAAACACGCCTCATCCAGGCCACGAAAATCGCCTATACATCTATCTCGCCGTCTCTCCGTTTCCCCGAGTTCACTTCTTTCTTCTTCAGCCCTCCCCCCTCGATGCCCATTGCCGCTCGTAAAGCTGACGCGCGCGAAAATCCACGGAGCCCGCGTCTGCGCCTCGCGAAGACGCGAATATCCGATGATTTCGCAAATCTAATTTTGGTATTGACATGACGCAGGACTCCAAATACCTTTGACATCTCCGGAGATGTAATTATACTCGCGTTTTTACGAGGCTCTTCATTAAAAAAAAGAGAAGAGGCGACGATTGAACGGGTCATTGACGTCATTTCGCGAATTAATTTTCTCCCGTCGAATTGACCTAATTATTGGGTGTTTTTGAAACATCATTGGACCGAATTAGGAATATCAACAGGGGCCTGATCGCTTAATAATAGCCATGAGGTCAAATTTAGGTTCACTTTCGATTAAATGAGGCCCAAATTGGAGTCGCTGAAAAATCATAGGAATAGATCTGGTTCCGATTAGGTTTCAGTGATACTGGGCCTTGTTTTCGGTGTAAACGGTTGGGCCCAAATTAGGAAACCTAATATTGGAACATCAGGCCCAAAACACGGGCCTTTGCTCGTTAAGGTCAAATTTAGGTTCACTTTCGATTAAATAAGGCCCAAATTGGAGTTGCTGAAAAATCATAGGACTATTAAAGGGGGGCCTGATCTGGCCCGAGTTTAGGTTCCAATTGGGTTTCGGTGATACCGTGAACATTGGAATATCAGGCCCAAAACATGGGCCTTTGCTCGTGTTATCACTTAATAATAGCGTGAGGGCAAATTTAGGTTCACTTTCGATTGAATAAGGCCCAAATTGGAGTTGCTGAAAAATCACAGGACTGATCTGGCCCGACTTTAGGTTCCAATTAGGTTTCAGCGATACTGGGCCTCATTTTCGATGTGAGCATTGAAATATCAGGCCCAAAACATGGGCCTCTCGCTCGTATAATCACTTAATAATGGCATAAGGTTTACTTTCGATAAAATAAGGCCCAAATCAGGGGACCAGGGGATTCGCTCTGGAAAGCAGGGAAATCGCGTCGAAGAATGAATAAAACCGCAAACATTTAATATGATATAATATTACAATAATTCAGCTGAGCTTAATCATCGTATAACATTGTTAAGTTGCTTGATAAACTCGGACTACGCATTACATAACCAAAATAAAGACGCAAATTCGCGGACTCGCTTTTTTTTTTCGCCACGATTTTTCCTTGGTCCAAATGCAACATCGCGCGCATACGCGTCCGCTACACATTTTCTACACGATTCCTACGATACGGTCCCGAGAACAAAAACATTCGAGCTCCTTCGTTTTTCTTCCTTTATTCCCTGCTTCGATTTAACCAATGGCCTCTAAGTACGAGTTTTCCGAGCTCTGGAATGTTTGCTTCTGTTTTCTCTACGCGGGCTTTTTATTAACTTTGGATATGCTCGAATATTGCGTGATATGATTTTTTGTTTTTCTTCTTTATGTTTACGTCGCGCGGATATGCCTGTTTTTGATTCGTCGAAATTCGATTTGAATTCATCAAAAAGATGAATTAATTGGAGCAATTGAAATACTTTCGTACGTCGGATAATATATATATATATACTTTCATCGAGTTTCTAAATATCACAACAGCAATATATTTGTTCGCTTTTGATACTTTCAGAGTCGCCAAAGTTCCTTATGTTTTTTGTTTGTTTGCTATTATCAATGCTAAAATCACTATCACGATGAACAATGTACACAATTCATATGCTATACGTCGATATATGCGTGTGTATATATAATATATAATACGTCGTTAATATACCTCCCCCCCAAGATTCATATATCATCGTCGACTATTGTTTATTGTATTGATAAAAGAATCGAAAATACGTGTTTCGCATGGCACGAGGAATCATGCGACAACATTTTATTGTCTTGGTTAATTTGACGTCATTTTTCAAAATCCAAATGGAAAATTCGTTGTCAACGCAATTAGTACATTGATTAATGAATAAAACGAATGGAAAATAGAGGGGGCCCCGAAAGCGAAGCTCGAATTATTGTTACGCACAGACGGATGTCGCGAGTCAATTACGAAAATTCACCCGATCCCTGAAAAATTGTTACAAATTCTTTTTCCGCAACGATGACGACGACATTTCCAATGAGAACTTTCTCAGAGGCCAATAAAACTTGGCAGTCGTCGCGGCAAATGAATCGGAATTCTCGGCGAAAGGAAATACACAAATATAGATATATACAGGCTAGTTTACAAAAATTACCCTATAAAAACGCGCTGCTGGAATTGCTTTTATAGACTTTCGCGGTTCTAAACGCAAACTCACACTGTTTTTTCCGGCTCGAAGGACCTTTCGACTCGCCCGCAGTGTGAAAGTGCCCCGGCATTTACACATAAAACAATGAAAAAAGCGTACTCGAAGAAAAGCGCCGGCCGAATGAACATAACAAACGTCGTCCTTCTCGATCCCCCCCCATTGATATCGAGGCAGTGAAAATTATTGTCGGAAATGTGCGAAGAGAAAGGGGAACGGAAAAACGACGCCGAAAATCCATTCGCGCGAGACACCTTCGTCGAGGGAGTATTGATCTCCTGGATTTTCGCGGAATCCGTGAAAGCTAGACAAGCTGAAACACTACACACGTCCATCGAAACTAGAGCGATTTTGACATTCGTTTCTCTCGATGACTAAAAATCTAAGATCTACGTCTCGCTCGTACAGAGGACTCATATTGAAGTCGTGTGGTGGTCCTGTTGCATCGAGTGACGCGGCATAGCTGTCAATTCGCCTTTGCTCAGGTAGCTCACTATACCGGCTCCCAAAGAATCGCCCAAAACGTTCACCGTTGTTCTGCAACGATCCCTGCAATTTTCACGCATTTTTTAGTCTTTTTCATCACCATTTCTGCATTAACCTTGAAAAACGGATCGGATCCTATTGGATCCGACCAGATTTCATCAGATCCCATCAGATCTGATCAGATCTCATCTGATTTAGCACCAGATCTGATCTGATCCAGCACTAGATCTGATCTGATTTAGCACCAGATCTGAACTGATTTAGTACTAGATCTGATCTGATCTGATTTAGCACCAGATCTGAACTTTCCATTTCCGTCTAATTTGCCATGCACTTACAGTAACCAATCAACGGCGACGATCAAAAAGACGTCATTGGCGGGAAGCCCAACGGTTTCCAGCACCATGACCATCGTGACCAATCCCGCTTGAGGAATTCCAGCCGCGCCTATACTGGCCGCGGTAGCCGTGATACTGAAACGAACCAAAGCAACCTTGAGCTCCGATTCCAAAGTCGAAAAAGCCGTATTTACCTGACGGCGACGAGCTGTCCAAAACTGAGATGAAAGTTCCTGACTTGGGCGATGAAGATCGCGGCGACAGCCTCGTAAAGTGCCGTACCATCCATGTTGATGGTCGCGCCGATGGGCATGACGAATCTCGTGACGCGCGGGTCAATGTTGTTCCTCTCTTCGAGACAATTGATGGCGATCGGAAGCGTGGCGGAACTGGAAGAAGTGCCAAAGGCCGTGGCGAGCGCTTGGGCCATGTTCATGACGTAAGCGACCGGGCTTCTTTTCGTGACGAGTAAGTAGATGATGGGCAAGACGATGAAGCCGTGGATGAAAAGTCCTATCAGCACGGTCATAAAGTACATCCCCAATTGGCTGACTATCACTTCGAACGACTTCATTTCCATGATTTTCGAGGCTACCAAGAACATCACGCCGACGGGGGAGAGCCTGTTTTTCCAAAATAACGAGGGACCTTTCTTAATTTGCTCAAACTATATGTAAAAAAGATTGGATTTTCCACGCACCACACGACCCAATTCGTGATGATCATCATCGAAGACGAGAGAGCGGCGAAGAAACTGAGCAACGGTTTACCATCTTCCTTCATTTTGCCGAGGGTGATGCCTAAAACGGTGGAAAAGACGACCAGGCCCATGATATTCGTTCCGGATGCTTGCTCGCTCGTAATGTTCCACGTCAGAATATCATCTAATCCGAACATTCATCGAATCAGTCATTAAATCGCTCTCTCAAGACTTAAAGTTTGAACTTCACCTGAAGAACTGTTCGGGGGTTTGACGGGTATGGTCCTGTGCTGAGCGATGCAAGCCTCCACCAAATTCGGGGGAAACATGTTCCGAACTAGGTCCATAAGAGTGTCGATCGTCGTGACGTTCCGCTGCATGGAAGGCTGTTGCTCCGCTTTATTATTTTTCCCCGGCTGAATTGTGATAACAAGAATTATACCTGCTCGTGAAAAAGAAGGTTCAAGAATGAGGAAGAGTATACACGGCTAAACCTGCGACGGAATTAATGATTAAGCGCGAATAATTGCCAAAAGCGCTCACCTAAAATAACGGCGCTGACGGTCGTGGTCATGTAATACGCGATTGCGCGAGCCCCGATCTTGCCGCTGAGACTGAGGTCGAGACTGCCAATCGCGGATATGAGACTGGACATGATCAGCGGGATGATGAGTCCCTTCAGCATCCTGAGGAAGAGCTCGCCCCCGTAGTTGACGTACATGACCTCCCTCTCCGTCCAATTGTCGCGGGCCCCTCGCAGGATGAGGCCCAAAGTCACGCCGCCGACGACGCCGGCGATCGTGAGCAGCGTCAGGGCGTTGTGCCTCAAACATGACTGCATGTTTTGCCGGCCAGCCATGGGTATACTACTGGTCGTCTGTTGCGGACAGTACGACGTCCTTTCGGAATTTTTCCGTCCGTCCCCGTCGGAGAGGGGCGATCTGAACAGAAATTCAAGGAAAGGTCCAATTTACCCAGTCGAAATTCGATCAATACTCCGCTCGAGACCCTTACGACGAAACATCCGTCATCGCTCGACAAACGAAAAGGTGTAAAAAACTTGGATAACCCCATTAACCTAATTCCATTATTCCAAACGCGTTGGCATTGTTTTTTCTTCTCCGGCGAGAGCTCGAATAAATTACGCCCCGAAGGGAAATGCGAGCAAATATTTTGTTTCCCGGCGCTATTGAAAAACGGAGGACTCGTCGCTATAATCGATTCCGCGGTTAAACACGGTCCGCAATTACGCGGACGAGCCGCGCTGGATTTCCCGTCTTCGCATTGTGCGCGCTCGCTCATATTTTGGCCCACTTTTTCGCCGCGCTCCTTCAACTTCGCGCTTTATTCTCGCGCGAGATTAATGCTCCTGGCGATGCTTCCGATGCCGCGACGAAACTTTGCTATTCAGCTTTGTATTTTTCAAGAAAAGGACATTGTCATCGAGTTTTTCTGATTTAAGGCCCAATCAAGGTGAAAATCAGACCCAGAATTGAATGAAGGATTATAAAAAAAGAAGAATGCATTCTTCGAAGCGACGAAACGCAAAGGAACTCAACAGCTGGGATAAAGCCCGAGTCGGAATTAATTTATATTCAGCGTCGCGTCGCAGTTACGTCGGCAATTATTCTCAGCGCGCATTAACATAATCATTCCGAGGCACGAAAAAATCTCATCATCTTCGTTAAGCTCCGAATTAAAGCTCACTCGAAAGGCAAATATTTACTTGACAATTAAAGAAATGCACGCTATTATAAATGCGAATGCGAATGCGAACGAGGTCGCGGAAGTGTAGCATTTTTCGTCGGCTTTTAAAATTTCGAGACCGTTAAAACTCGTCCACCCACGCGAAAAATGGAGCGTTTTGAGATCGACGTCGCAAAAGTGTCGATTTAAGGCCGCGATATGAGAAAATTTGCATAACACGTATCGCGCAAGTGCGAGTATGTTGGCTCGATTAAAGATTCAGCGACGAGTTAAGAGATTACGTTTTAATTGTGTGATCAGCTAATCGCGCCATTTTTTATTGTCATATCCCCCTTTTTCTTGGACCTTAATTTGACCTGAATTTCGAAAAATCTTCGACCGAGGTCAAATGTGGGATGAATGGGGCCTCGGTTTTTATCGGAGCGGCAAATTTTTTGCTCGAGCGAGTAAAAAAAACGCAAACCCACGGAGAAATCGGTGGAATTTTCTCTCCAAAAACTGGATCCAACCCGATCAAACTCGATGTCCCAGAGAAAAACATCGCAACTCGCAAAAATTCGAGTTTTTATTAGATCGAAGGTCAAGAAATGTTGAATAAAAAATTTTAATTGGAAAAAGAACTAATAAATTTCCAAAACGATCGATATCTATTTCGATTAACTAAACCGAGATTGATTGGAAGTGATAAGAAATCGCGTGAGATAAAAAGAAACTCGTGTCCCCCGGGAAAAAAGGCAAGTTTGGGCGAATGGTAATTGAGGTAAATGGGTTACATTGTCCGTAACTTGTGGGAACGAATTTAATCTGGTTTTAACCGCTACAAATTGACTCATTAGCGATCGGTTTCAGTTACAACATTTGCCTGACGTCAATTCGAAAAGAAACTCTTATCTCGCCCATCAAAAGCAACGAAAAAAGACTCCATCACTCGAATAAATTGAATGGTTTTTAAATCGAAATTCTTCGCGACCTTGAAACATGGATCGATTATCAAATTTTTTGTCAATTCCCAACGGAAAAGAACGTCGCGCGATTTGACCCAGTCGCTAAATTTAGCGTGCCTCGACGATAAGGAACTTTTAATGCCAGGCAAATGAAACTCGACTCGAAAATGCAGCTCGTTCATGATAGCACAATTAAACGAAGTTACCAGCGATTGTACACAATGCGATCGGTTACGTAACTCGTCAAACGCCGGAATTGGATTACACCGATCGCTACAACGCGTTAATGTCGGGCAAATTCGTCATTCCAGATTGAAAAAGCCCCAAAAACCCGAAAAACCTTCAAAAATACAAACACCCGGTTGCAGTAATTAGCAGTAATTAGCTCTCGTCCCCGGTAAAAAAAGCATCGAACGCGATTAACGCTTCTCCGGAATAAATTGGCGGCATTACAAATTTCGCTCGGAAACGGTTGATTTCAAAAACGAAACATCCGGTCGCTCAATCTAGGTCAATTTCGGGCCTAATCCCCTTTGCTTTCCGGCTGGAAAATGGGAAATGGAGATACTCACAACTCCGTGGCGACCTCCATCTTCGTCCCGGCTCGGGATCCGGCTCGCTTAGTTCCCGTGGAGCACTTCCGGTCTCGCTTCTCCGCGGGAGAGCGTACGCGCGCGCATATATATCCGCGCCGAGGTCCGATCCGATCCGCTCGGATGGTCCACCTCGACTCTTTGCGCCGGGAGAGAAGGATGCACGTAAATGGGGCTCTCAATGTACGCCGCCTTGGGTGGTACGATTAGGTATGCCGGCGATCCGCGATCTCCCCTACAACGATTCCTTCCTGCTGTCGCCGTTATTGTTGTTCGCAGAGTAGCACGTTTTCGGCTACTTTCCGAGCCGATTTCGTGCCCCCTCTCCCTCCCGCTGGATCTCTGCGAACGATCGTAGGTGGGATCGTTAGCGGTTCGCCTCGCGAGAGAGTTCTTACAACTTAATCATCGTAACAAATGAGAAGCAAATCTAGGCCATTAGTGGCTTTTTTGTCAAGCCGCTTACGGAGAGACGCGCTGAATCTTAATCACATCGATCGACCGAGATTTCATCTTCTTTGTCTTTTCGACTTTGCCTCGATTAAACTTTTCCTCGATAACGAATTCATTATTAATATTTCGGAGATCGCGATGACAAGGTCAAGGGTCATTTGATATTTCGTGACGAGCGAATGAAGAAAAAAAAGAAAAAAAAATGCCGAGAGACGAGCGCGCGCGCGCGCCTCCCTTTTCTCTCTCTTTCCGCTCAATCACAATATCGCACCGACACTTCTCCCCCACTTCTATACGAGTTCTCTATTAAACACGGATAGGATGTAGATTAAACTCGTTCGGGGTTCCATGCGACCGTTTAGCGTATTTATAAAACTTTTCTTTCCCGAGAATCGATGCCCCGCGAGAGCTTTTCCCCGTGCCAACAAATTTCCCGCGAAATCTAATAGATCGAGGGAGTCGCGGAGATCTCGAGCACTTGGCTCCTTTCTCGAATACTTGTTGCGTAATTCTATATACCTCGCTTCGTTTCGCGTAAATAACTTTCATTCTTTCTTTTCGCTCGAAACAAGGCCCCGTATAAAAAAGATAAAAAAGCGCGTTCATAATCGATGCTTTACGACCTGATTCGCTCGCAAGGGTGTGACGCCCGCGAAACGTGAAGGGAATCCTCCTCCTCGCCCCCACCCCTCTCTATAACACGAACCGCGTAAACATCGTAAAAGCCATTGATCACCCCGCTCGAACTTTGCCGTCTCCGACGCACTGCCAATTTTACCTTCGGAGAAGAAGAGAAAAAAAAAAGATCAGGGGAGAGTCGACTTCCTAGCGCGAGCACGCCGCGAACACTTGTGGCGCGGAGCTAGCCGAGAGAACCGCCATGGCCGTGGCTACTTGTTTCCCTGCCGGCTTGTTCTCCGATCGCGACCCGAGCGAGCGAGCGAGCGCGGGAGAGGCTTGCGAAACGGCGCGGCGCGATCGCTACGATGCACCCGTCGAACGCCGAGAGAACATCAGCGGGAACGGGGAAGGATGCTGCGAACATGAAGGAGGTGGGGGAGGACGGGGCTGCGCTCGTGTGCGGAGACACCCGGCACCAGTCGCCGCCCCGGCAGCAACGACGAGGTGCGTCGAAGTTGAGGTTCGTATTTGCTGTCGACACTTTGTGGTGTTGAATGACGTCATTTTTACGAGGCCAGGTCGTAGTAGCTCCCGGCTGAGCTCAATTCCCGGAGGTAGAAGACAGTGGAGATTGAGCTGGAAGGAAGGCGAATTTCATGGTCACCAGGGGAGCTACATGCTACGCG
>JABFQM010002868.1:0-13511 GCA_022816865.1 Zelostemma sp. ZL-2020
TGTGCGCTACCCAGAAATGCGCACTATACTTACTAAAACACGACCTTATCTCTGCGCAACAAATTCAACGATGGTGGCATTTGATTTTGCGGTGTTTGGAAAGGCAATATACGATTGGTGTCTTTTCAAATTTTCCAGCCATACAAGGTGTGCGTATTTGTTACGAACTGACACGTAAAAATTCACGATGTTACATTGTAAAATGAAATTCATTACTCTTCCGAATTATATTCTCAAAATAACACAATTAAATTTCACAATGTTCCCTGATATAATGTCATGCGAACGCGAGTATTTGTTACCTCACCTGATATCGAAAAACGTAGATGATAATTTTTGAATATCAGCATTATCAAATTTAATATGTGCCATCGTGAATATCAACTTTCTAAAAGTTATATATCAGCATGACCTTGGGCATTATTTCGATAATAATAATCTGGTCCACCGCTACTATGTTAACATTGTAATTTAAAAAATAAGAATCTTTGATGTCACCATCGCATTTTATTCTCAAAGTTTATCAAATATCCGCGAATAAAACGTTTATCATACCAATTGCCAACGAAATTATGTTTTGGTTACTAAACCTTTTTGGAACAATAAATCAGCAAATTAAGGTCGGTACAGAACACATATAAGAAACACATGATATATTTATTCATTCGATCAAATGGAGATGCAAATCATAGAAATGAAAGCGTTACGAAAGATACAATGACAATTCATTCTTCCATAACAAGAACTTCATACTCCTTGAATAACAGTTCCTGTCCATCAAACGGGATGAGAAGCCCACCTGAACTTGGCTGAATCTGGAAAATAATCAATCCTATTTGAAACATTTTATAACTCGAAGAACAGCGGTTTGATTAAGAAGTGAATTCAAAGCTCAAAATCTCGACTCGTGGTTTCCTCTTTAAAATCTTTTCACACAATTTTCTTCAAGTTTCCTCGCGTGAAAATGATTGAAAGCGCTCGACTGTTTCCGAGAAAGAACTTTGTATGCTTATGCCTCGAAAAACTCGACAATTCAATTAAAAAGAGAAAATTTCGAGCTCGGGTTTATCATCAATTTTTCAACTGCTCACATAAAAGTTGTGTAACTTCTTGTAATGCTATGCAATTATGCATATTATCTATGTTTGTTATGGAGTTGCATAATTTTATGACAATTATGCATCTAATAAAATTATGGAAAAAGGCGATGCAGGTGGAAATTCTCGCAACTAAATTTCAAGTGATAGATTGAAGAATATCGGGATTCTGATGAGCAATTGTCTTGAGTAACTTTAATTAGCAAGAATATTTTCGTTGATAGAAAAATACAGTTGAAAAATTATTCCTTAATTTACCTTCCCAATGACTATACAGCCACCGTGAAGCACGCGCCCTGTGTACAAAGCTTCACCACTTGGAGTGATTCCGCTTACGACTGCATTGGTTGGAACGTTGCCTCCTGAATACAATTTCCAGAAGAAATTTTTCGGGACCAAAAACTGTTGCGGATAAATTTTTCGATCAGTTTGAGAAATGTTACTTTCAACAGTAACAATTTTCTAATGAAACGAATGTTTCATTAGAAACATTCTATTGAATTGCAAACCATTGTCGTTGAATCGATTCCTCAAGTCTACACAAAATTTTAACAAACTTTGAAACTAAATTGGAATTTGAGGACTCCTCAAAAATATCGACTGTTATCAATTCGAAATTTTTTCTTTGGTTTTCCCGAAGTAGATAACTACAAATCATTTTTTTCTAATAGATTATGGACTAATGAGAATTTTTTGCTGAAGAACAACCGAATTAACAATTTAATCTAAACAATGTAACAGACTTTCCCGCCGATGAAAACCTTCTCCTTGTATTTCTTTGATCGTCCCGTATTGAAAATTCAAGTACCTCATATTCGCGTATGAAGTGCGCTTGACCACCATAAGAGACGAACGCTCCGCCCGTGGAAGGAATTATGTTTGCCGGCAGTACGTTGCCACTGTGCCAAGCACGACCAACGTAAATTGCAGTTGAATAGGCATCTAAGCCACCCTGTATTGCACTATGAGGTACCGGAACACCCACGGAACCCTTCACCCATCTATAACCTACACAAATATTCCAAAACATTTGAAATCTTAAACCGAACAGTTATCGATGAGAGAAATGAAATTTGCAACTTATTAACAGCGAATGGAGGATATAACTGAAAATTAGATAGTTTTGTCATATTTCGTTCAAAGTGAAAGCTATTCCGGAAAATTATACTATTGGAAGTTCCTTTTAAAATATGTTAAGATGCTGATGAAAAATGTAGCAAGATGTAAACCGGAAGTTCATTTGCGATCCAAAGGCAGAAATAGAGGTTTCGATAATTGAGAAAATAATACTATCGGAAGTCTCATCGCTTAACTCGTGTTACATGTTTATGTTCACATATCAGGCTTACCTGTAATTTTGGATTTCTCATAAACCCAATCATCCACAACAAGGCTGTCCCCAAGTGCTCTCGAACTCGAGTTGGAATTATAGGATTCTGGCGCAGCGTCTACTGATACGACATTAAATGTAAGTATGGCAGAAAAAAATGATAGCCCAATGAACGTAAACTTCGCTGCCATTTTCACTATTTCGAAAAGTACTTGTGTGCAGATACCCAAAACTGTTCGGAAATAACTGTTCCGCAAGTCTTTCACCCAGTTTTATATACTCGAATCAGCTTATCATTTTCCCACCATTCATTTATAATAATGTTATCGGCCAGGATTGAATCGCTGATTGGCCACCTCTTTGCGCATGCTCTTAACCATATACCGACCGTGATGAAATTTCCTGAACATCTCACCTCGCAACGCTTTGCTTTTCGAATAAAAATATTTCTGTATTATTACGGCGAATTCTATTCATTTATACAAAAAGGTATGTTAGTTAACGATTAACAAACCGAATGTACCTCACACGTGTGATGACACTTTAACAATTGCGGAAAAATTTGCATGTTTCGTGAGCAATGTCGAGAGATGAAAATCATTTATGAAAACAAGAATTTTGTCTATCAATATGTATATTGTGCAACGAGAGCGAAAATGGGCGTTTGCACGCTGCGTATAAAGTCGAGTTCTCAACCTAATACACGGCGCAAACGTCCTTTTTCCAGATGTTCACGTGCTATTTTCTTCAACAGCGGAGCGAGAACGCGAGTTGTCGCTCTGCTCGGGAGGAGCGAAAACGGGCGATTCCGGAAGAATTGAAATTCACCATCAATTTTCAATTCACCATTCCACGAAAACCCGGAATCGCCCGTTTTCGCTCCCCCCGAGCAGAGCGAAAACTCGCATTCTCGCTCCGCTGTTGAAGAAAATAGCATGGGAACCTTGAGAAACAACGGGGGTGCGAACGCCCGTTTTCGCTCTCGGCGCACAATATACTATTGTGTAAGTGGGTCAATTGTAGAAAGATAAATGTGACTTGAAAGATGCGTTTTGATAAAGAATATTTATTCTGGTTATTATCATTTCTTGTAATTATTGAATTTTTATAAATTTTGCAATGAATATTCGTTCATTCATTCGAAATGGAGACAAAAATAGAAGGAAAGAAATACGATAGGATTATCAATAAATATGATATCTACGATTTTTTGGAAAAAAATTGTAGATATATTATGGTTTTTCCAAAAACTCGAGTTTTTGGAAAAACCCGAGCAGTTAAATTATTGCCTGAACTCTCGGGTTTTTCCAAAAAGACTTCTACGTATATGAAATAAATTGTAGATAACACAACTTTATTTAAATATCTTGAAAATATTCCACTGCGTTTATTTATCATGTAACCTCACTCGACCTTAATAAAATTTTTTCTCGGTAAAATATTTTTACCTCATGTTACGAATAAAAAAATGTGCCTTCAGTTTCAAATCAAGGAATGAAACGTTCCCACTAACGCGCTAGATGTTACGTATCAAACCTGAATAATCTGAGCTAGATTGCCTTTTTCCAGTTTCCAAATTTTTGAATTCGTTAAAACAATTTCATCGTTCAGAAATAATGTAAGGAATTCATCAATTCCACCTTAGATCACTATGTCCCAATTCTTGTTCGATAAAAGTTGATTAATTCTTGAACGTAAAATATTATTTAATTGCGTTCGTACTGATAAATATATTTTTAGACCATATAAACTAGTTTTCTATTAATTTTCATTTTGGTATTAAGTGAACTGTTATGTTTGGGTACTACCCATTAAGACAACTAAATAGGTCAATCTATTTTCGGTCGATCTTTGCACACGTCGTTGTAAAACAAAAACCCACGTCAACCAATCATCGACGGGGTCTACAATTCAAGGGTCTACAATTCAACTGAGCTCATTACACTCCGGTCTTGCAGATAAAGCCATGAAACATGCTTAAATAATGATGTGTTTAATAATATTCAATTGCGAAGACGTGCCGGTCAAAATCCATTCTTTCCAACACTCTAGCAGATCAGCGCAACCAGTTGTGGCGGTTGTTTTGTGCAAGTTTGCAACCGCTGCCACAACCGCTAAAGAAATTAGGCATAAAAGGGCCAATTTTGTTGAGAAAAGGATTTTTCAAGTGAATGCTCCTTAATTGCAAGTCGCAGGACGTTCAATAGAGAATTGTGAATGCCCTAAATTCTTCAATAATCAATAAAAAAGATTAAGATGCATGATGGTGGACTCGGAACTTGAATTTCATAAAATTATTTGATTTTATCTAACGCAAGAACATTTTGCGCGCTTTTCCGTGCCTGTGCAGCCAGGGCAAAGTAGTCGTTCACCGACTGGCGTGAGTATTATGTAGAAAGGTTACGGGTGGAGGTTGAAAGAGCGGGAGATTTCACGTTTCTCGACTTTACTGCTGTGTTTAACGAGAGGAGCTGTCCACTACTACCGTGTGAGCAAGCAAGTTATGACAGGCGATAGTGGCGTTTTGTGAGCCCGAAGTTTCAAGAAGTCCAGAAAAACCCACTAAATCTGGACCTAGGTTCTGAAGGAGACGAAAGGTCTAAATTCGGCCAGTTCTTGCCAAAAATTCTTGTCTATGTCATGTGTCGAATATTGGGCATATCTGGATCGGAACCAAACCTGAAGCGAGGTTATGGCTTCGAACGTCGATGCTCTACAAAACGTTGCGTAACGTCTTGAAGACAGTTTTTGCTAAAACCTGAATAAGCGGCCATTTGAACGTCTTCAAGATGACTTCGCATTATCGCAACATCTTCAAGATGTTGGCGCATTTTCATGATAAAGCGATTTAGAGAGATCTGGAGATTCTCCTCTTCCCCGGGCGTGGTTTTCAGGGTCTAACCTTATTCCGAGTTTCATGTCACGAGGCATGAAATATACTATTGAAGCGCTTGTGTTTTTACTTCTTAACAGTCGAAACTCTTTCTGGGACGACAAGCGATGAACATAGCAATAATCGTGGTCCCGATAATGGGCTTCATCTTAATCGCAGCGGCGAGCTCGCTGATCGCGTTGTTCATGATGGCCCGGCAGAAGCGCGCAACGAGAGGTACTTATAGCCCGAGCGCTCAAGAATCCAGCAATCCTCGCTTGGAAATGGACGACGTGATGAAGTCTCCACCGGAGGAACGGCTGATCTGAGCGTCGTTTCGAAACGAGGCCGAATTTCCTCGATTTCTCTTTCTAGTCCCGCGTCCCGCGGTTCGAATTGAACATTCGGAAATCCGTCTCGGAAAACCGGCGATCAAATTCAACCATTCCCAAGTGCACTTACATCGTTCGCGAGTTTGATACATTTTTCTTGCGATCAAAAGGAACAAAAGGTATCATTGTTTGAGGTAGTTTGTATTTATTGTTTCGAAAAGTGCACTTACGAGCTCTTGAACGACCAATTGTCCGTCCAGGAAGTGTCCGGTGCGAGAAATCGCGACGCTCTTTGTTCAAAAACCGAGCTATTTCGAGACGAGAGAACTTCTCGAAGCATGATACGAATTTCGGCACTTTCCGATGTAGATTTTGTGCATAGACTAGATTGTAATCTACAAATATTTTGTATTGAGATTTTATGTTAACACCAAAGTCCTCGATTTTCACTTTCGTACGCTCAAGATTCTGTCGATTACGTTTTTTTCTTTTTGGTGATCGATTAAACTTTTTGAGATACAATTACTCATTATTCCGCAAGACTGACACTTTTTAGCGATCGAAAAAAACTACGTCTATGATTAAATATACAAATTATGCGTGCGTTATGGTGACGATCGCGAGAGTCGTTTCAGACGCGACCGATTGTTTTGTATGATACGAAGAGCATTGTAGATTTTCAAGCAATAAAGATTTTGGATATTGAATCACGAGAGTTTTTGTCTTTTGAAAATTGCGACCAAATTTTTAGAACATCAACAAATTTTAACAAATTTGTGAAAGTTTTTTTTGTTTTTAGGTCGCTTTACATTGTTGATTATTTAACAACAATGTGAGATTTGATTGTCGAAAATCGGCTACCTTAATTTCGAATTCTCACTTTTGTTTCCGTTTTAATTGTTTGTTGGTCACTTTTCTTCCACGGAAATTTTCTTTGCCGAGCAGAGTTGATCCATTTTCTTTGTCATTAGAAATTCGAAATCGTGGTTTTCGACCGGCACTTGTTTGCAATTAAATATTTTTGAACAGTTAAGAATTTTGACGTCATCAATAATTTTTTCGGCAGGGCAGGGTTGTCACAAATTTGCGTACAAAATTCTAACGCATTCTGATCATATTTGGTTGAGATTTCGCGAGTTGAGTTTTTTGAAACATCGAAAATCCACGAGAGAAATTATCGCATTTAAATTTTCAACATGGAAACTAATGATTTTATGAAAAATGTTCATTTCACCATCGCATTTTATTATTGTAGTTGATTAAATATCTGGGAATGGAACGCTTATCATACCAATTGCCAACGAAATGATGTTTTGGTTACTAAACATTTTTTGGGAAAATGAATCGGCAAATTGAGGTCCATACAGAACACATATAAAAAACACAAGATATATTTATTCATTCGATCAAATGAGGAATGCAAATCATAGGAATGAAAGCGTTACGAAAGATACAACGACAATTTATTCTTCCATAATTAGAACATCATACTCCTTGAATTGCAGTTCCTGTCCATCGAACGGGATGAAGAGCAAACCTGAACTGTGGCGAATCTGGAAAATAATCAATCCTGTTTGAAACATTTTATAACTCATAGAACAAAGGTTTCATTAAGAAATGAGTTCGAAGTTCAAAATCTCGACTCGTGGTTTCCTCTTTTAAGTCTTTTTGCACAATTCTTTTTTTGTTTCCTCGCGTAGAAGTGATTGAGAGCGCTCGACTGTTTCCGAGTAACAAACTTTTGATGCTCATGCATCCAAAAACTCGAAAAATCAATTGAAGAGAGGTCATTTCGAGCTCGGGTTATCATTTTTATGATCAATTCTTCAACTGCTCACACAAATCTTGTGTAACTCCTAGTAATACTATGCAATTATGCATATTATCTATGTTTGTTATGGAGTTGGATAATTCTATGACAATTATACATTTAATGAAATTATGAAAAAATGCAAAGCAGTTGGAAGTTCTCGCAACTAAGTTTCAAGTGATATATTACAGAATATCGGAATTCTGATAAGCAATTGTCTTGAGTAACTTCAATTAGCGAGAATATTCTCCTTGATAGTAAAATACGGTTGAAAAATTATTCCTTCATTTACCTTTCCAATGACTATACAGCCACCGTAAAGCACGCGCCCTATGTACAAAGCTTCACCACTTGGAGTGAGTCCGCTTACGACTGCGTTGGTTGGAAGGTTGCCTGCTGAAGAGAACTTCCAGAAGAAGTTTTTCGGGACCAAGAACTGTCGCCGACAAATTTTTCGATTAGTCTGAGAAATGTTACTCTCAACAGAAACAATTTTCTAATGAAACGAATGTTCCATTCGTCAGACAAACCATTCTATTTAATTACAAACCATTGTCGTTAATTCGATTTCTAAAGTCTACACGAAATTTTAACAAACTTCGAAACTTAATTTGAATTTAAGGACTTCTCAAAAATATCGACTGTTATCAACTCGGAATTTTTTCTTTGGTTTTCCCGAAGTAGATAACTACAAATCAATTTTTTCTCATAGATTATGGACTAATGAGAATTTGTTGCTGAAAAACAACGGAATTTACAATTTAACCTAAACAATGTAACAGACTTTCCCGCTGATGAAAACCTTTTCCTTGTATTTCTTTGAGCGCCCCGTATTAAAAATTCAAGTACCTCATATTCGCGTATGAAGTGCGCTCGACCACCATAAGAGACGAACGCTCCGCCCTTGGAAGGAATTATGTTTGCCGGCAGTAAGTTGCCACTGTGCCAAGCACGACCAACGTAAATTGCAGTGGAATCGACATCTAAGCCACCCTGTATTGCACTATGAGGTACCGGAACACCCACGAAACCCTTCACCCATCTATAACCTACACAAATATTCCAAAACATTTGAAATCTTAAACCGAACAGTTATCGATGAGAGAAATGAAATTTGCAACTTATTAACAGCGAATGGAGGATATATCTAGTCTAGTTTTGTCATATTTTGTTCAAAGTGAAAGCTATTTCGGATAATTATACTATCGGAAGTTCCTTTTGAAATATGTTAAGATGCTGATGAAAAATGTAGCAAGATGTAAATCGGATGTTCATTTGCGATCCAAAGGCAGAAATAGAGATTTCGATAATTGAGAAAATAATACTATTGGAAGTCTCATCGCTTAACTCGTGTTACATGTTTATGATCACATATCAGGCTAACCTGTAATTTTGGATTTCTTATAAACCCAATCATCCACAGCGAGGCTGTCCCCAAGTGCTCTCGAACTCGAGTTGAAATCATGAGATTCTGGCGCAGAGTCTACTGATACGACATTACAGGTAAATATGGCAGAAAAAAAGAATAGCCCAATGAACGTAAGCTTCGCTGCCATTTTCACTATTACAATAAGTACTTGTGTGCAAATACCCAAAACTGTTCGGAAACAACTGTTCCGCAAGTCTTTCACCCAGTTTTATATACTCAAATCAGCTTATCATTTTCCCACCATTCATTTCGAATAATGTTATCGGCCAGGATTGAATCGCTGATTGGCCAGCTCTTTGCGCATGCTCCTAACCATATACCGACCGTGATGAAACCTCGTGAATATCTCACCTCGCAACGCTTTGCTTCTCGAAAGAAAATATTTCTGTATTTTCACGGCGAATTGTATTCATTTCTACGAAAAGGGATGATAGTTCACGATTAACAAACCAAATGTACATCACACGTGTGATTACACTTCAATAATTGCGAAAAAATTTGCATGTTTCGCGAGCAATGTCGACATGAAAATTATTTATGAAAATACAAGTTTTATCCATTA
The DNA here is from genome assembly GCA_022816865.1 of Zelostemma sp. ZL-2020. Taxonomy (NCBI): domain Eukaryota; kingdom Metazoa; phylum Arthropoda; class Insecta; order Hymenoptera; family Platygastridae; genus Zelostemma; species Zelostemma sp. ZL-2020. The sequence goes on from JABFQM010002868.1 coordinate 9,433, forward strand.
ATATTATATTGTGCACCTAACCTGATCAATCTGAGCTCGATTGCCTTTTTTCAGTTTCCAAATTTTCAAATTTGTTAAAACAATTTCTTCGTTCGAAAATAATGTAAGGAATTTATCAATTCCACCTTAGATTACTCTGTCCTATTTCTTTTCCGATAAAACCTAATTGATTCTTGAACGGACAATTTTGTGTAATTACGTTCGTACTGATAAATATATTTTTAGATCATAAACTAGTTTTCTATTTCTTTTCAATTTGGTATTGAGCGAACTGTAATGTTTGAGTACTACCCATTAAGACAACTAAATAGGTCAATCTATTTTCGATTGATCTTTGCACACGTCGTTGTAAAACAAAAACCCAGCTCGACCAATCAGAGACGGGGTCTACAATTCAAGGTGCGAGCGTTAACTTTTACCTTCCCTTCGATTCTCATACTAAAACAACAGGAACTCGTAGTTATATTCTTATCAGTGACTATCAAATACTTGCGATCACTATCAAATATTTCCAAAAGTTCAATGAAAAAGTATGAAACACTGAAACGCTAACATAGAAAAACTCGAGATTTATATTCTACTGGACCACGTTCAGTAAAACCTCTGCAAATTTCGCGTATGAGTTGCACGCAACGGGAATCGCTCGGATGCTAACTCAAGATAGAAATTTTGTGCAAGGCTGCGAAATTTCGGAATTTGTTTATTTCGAACGAATTCAAAATTTTGAAAAATCTTTTGTTTTCTAGATTTGAAAATTGTTAAACGAATTGAAAAAAAAAAGTTCCCAAAGCTACGTAAACAATAATTTTGTTTTAACCTAATTTTTTATTAAACCCAGATCGTCTAATAATAAACTTCCATTTCATGTGATCATCGAAAGCACTGGCTGCTTAAAAGACGTACCATTTTCTGCCTTTTCCGTCTTTTAGTTGCCTTTTCGACGGTAGAAATGACGATTCATCACCGACTAAAAGAGAGTCACTGCGCAATACATCTTCGTGACTTTAATGATCTTTTGAATGACAAAGTCAATCACCGGATAGAACAGACCCCTATACGGCATAATCATCGCATATTCTTTTAAGCCCAACTTTTTCGTTTTTTTTGTTGCTTTTTTCATCAAAAATACTTTACATTGAGATTACCTCCATCTGCGGATGAGCTGAATATTACGAAAGATGAACCATGTTGATTAGAACTCTCACAAGAAGTTCAAATTCTACCCAGAACACGAGGTAAATCTCGCAAGTCAGAATGTTGATCATACGAGTCTCTGCCTCTCGAGCCTCGAGAATATCCTTGACTACCGTCAGAACGGCTTTTCTCGCTGTCCGAACATTCTTTAACGCCTTGTCGCGTGCTCGAACGACTACGTCGTTTCGCTTTGTCACGTTTTCCTAGAGGATACATTTTTTTCATCCGTAGCAAACTGGCGAGAAGTGGCTAAGCTGCGTATAGCAGAGTATTTTTATGTTTTCTTTTTTAAAGAAGTTTTGTAGCATTGTAAACGTCTGGCAAAGACGCTGCTGCACCTCGAAAAAGGACCGCAATTGCGTTAGGTTATAATTCACTAACTCGTTAATTTTCTTTCCAGCTTCTTCATTTTCCTCAAAATCGGTTATTTTCTCGTCCGAAGCGTAACTTTTCCTTCCATGTTTTTCCATCTTTTTACTTGGATTAATCGATATTTCTTATCACAAGATTGGATGAGAAGGGCATATATCGGCACAAAAAAACCAATGAAAATCGCGGAGCGATGGCAGCCATAGAAGGCAAATCGTTTTTCTTCAACAGCGGAGCGAAAACGCGTGGTTTCGCTCCGCTTGGGTGGAATCGCCCGTTTTAGCTCCTCCCAAACAAAGCAGAAACCCGCATTCTCGCTCCTCTGTTGAAGAAAAAAGCATGCAAACCTCGAGAAAAAACGTCCGTTTTCGCTCTCGGTGCACAATATACTATTGTTTCTAGAGACTTTAAATTTGTGGCAGAATTCGGTACTAACCCTCAAACGCTATGATGGGTCGAAAAGACCCCGTGGTTTTTCTTCAATGTGTCATATCCTGAACATACTTTAGACTCGAGTTTTTTTGAGTAGGGGGTAAAAACGTTCAGGTGGCTTAGTAAAATCCTGCAGCATCACTTGAGTCACTAAGGCCCAGGTAGCCCTAGTGTGCGCATCCAAAAAATCGGACGGGGTCATTTCGACCCGTCATAGGTCAATCATTCAGAGTGACTGGAATGAAACGACATGTACAGTCTGCTTGTCATATATGTCTGCTTTTTTCCCCTAGGCTGTATATTTCGAAGCTTACGAGTTTTGCAATTTTTTTCTTTTCATTAGAATTTGTTGTGAGTTACCCACCGCAAATCATTGTCCAGCAAAGTTATTCTCATTAACGCGCATGCGGGAGATTTGGCTCTTTTTTTCTTTTAAAGATTAAACGTTTTTTCAGGCGTACGCTATTTTCCTCACCTTCCCAGATTTCCATCTGGAATGTTTTTTTGGGGGTATTTGCTATCGGAAAAAAATATGAAAAATTAGTATTGTGATATTCATTAAGTTGAGACTTTTGGCTAGGATTAAAAAAAAACTTTCGAAATATGTTATTTTAAACCCAAGATATTAGGCATTTTGATTGGGCGGGGTCTTTTTGACCCATCATATAGGTGGAACGTCAAATTACGGGATCATAGCGTTTTAGAGCTAACTGGGCGTTTTTACATGATGATCTAGAGGAAGACGCGCGAAATACGATTGATGTCACCGTCGCATTTTATTCTTGAAGTTGATCAAATATCTTCGAATAAAACGGTTATCATACCAATTGCCGACGAAATTATATATGTTTTGGTTACTAAACATTTTTTGGAACAATGAATCAGTAAATTGAGGTCGGTAGAGAACACATATAAAAAACACAAGATATATTTATTCATTCGATCAAATGAGAAATGCAAATCATAGACATGGAAGCGTTACGAAAGATACAATAACAATTCATTCTTCAATAATTAGAACTTCACACTCCTTGAAATGCAGTTCCTGTCCACCAAACGGGATGTAGAGCACACCTAAACTTGGATGAATCTGGGAAATAATCAATCCTGTTTGAAACATTTCATAACTTGAAGAACAAAGGTTGATGAAAAAGTGAATTCGAAGCTCAAAATCTCGACTCGTGGTTTCCTCTTCAAAATCTTTTCACACAATTTTTTCCAAGTTTCCTCGCGTAAAAGTGATTGAAAGCGCTCGACTGTTTCCGAGGAAAAAACTTTTCATGCTCCTGCCTCCAAAAACTCGAAAATTCAATTGAGAAGAGAAAATTTCGAGCTCGGGTTATCATTTTAATGATCAATTTTTCAACTGCTCACATAAAAGTTGTGTAACTTCTTGTAAGGTTGTGCAATTATGCATATTATCTATGTTTGTTATGAAGTTGCATAATTTTATGACAATTATACATTTAATGAAATTATGAAGAAAGGCAAAGTAGTCGGAAATTCTCGCAACTCAATTTCAAGTGATAGATTACAGAATATCGGGATTCTGATGAGCAATTATCTTGAGCAACTTCAATCAGCGAGAATATTTTCGTTGATAGTAAGATACAGTTGAAAAATTATTCCTTGATTTACCTTTCCAATGACTAAAGAGCCACCGTGCAGCACGCGCCCTGTGTACAAAAGTTCACCAGTTTTTGTACGTCCGCTAACGACTGCATTGGGTGGAACTTTGCCTCCAGAAGAGTATTTCCAAACGGAATTTGTCGGGACCAAGAACTGTTGCGAATAAATTTTTCGATCATTCTGTGAAATGTTACTTTCAACAGAAACAATTTTTTAATAAAACGAATGTTCCATTTGTCAGAGAAACCATTCTATTTAATTACAAACCATTATCGTTGAATCGATTTCTAAAGTCTACACGAAATTTTAACAAACTTGCCCGGGGCATAATTTTTGGCAGGTTCCCGGCAGGTTTTGGGCAGATTTGTGGCAAAAGAGCAGAATACTGGCAGGTTTTAGAAATGGTGTAGCGGATACCTCGATTCGTAATTGAAAAGGCAGGCTAGTATAGGAAG
>JABFQM010002869.1:0-13511 GCA_022816865.1 Zelostemma sp. ZL-2020
ATTTATCGAATTTATGGAGTGTCGCCAAACATCGGTAAATAAAATATTACTTTAGTGATCAATAATGACATCGCAATCACGAAATAAAAATCGCCAAAAGAAGTACCTATAGCAAGTTTTGGTGGGTACATTTATATAGAGTTTATTAAAATACCGATAACAACCTTGGTTTCCGTTCATTAGATAATCAATATCGAATCAAAAAACAAATAATCCTATTTACATGCGGAAAATAAAAATACTCGAAATAATAACTAATGGAAATATTATACTAATCTTAATAAAATCACAATTAAACTCCAAATGATCGAAAAAATATTCAAGGCAATGCAAAATACATATCGATTTACTATAAAAGATTGCTCGATTATCAAGCTGAATATGTAAATGTCAAGCATATTAATTGAGACCCAAAAATCGATATGTACCTATGAATATATTTTTATGCATGAATTGTTTTTCGGTAATTAAAAGATGTACGAAAATAAAAATTCAACCATTTGAAGCCCTTCAACATCAAAGCTTTTTTGTTTTTTCATTGTAAATGTTTACCGGAAACTTACGAATGTTTTTTATTCTGCTGTAAATACTGATCCACTTTTGAACAAGTAAATAATAAATTGGCACTGCGATCGTTAAAACGCGTGTATGATGAAAAATACACAAAATAAAAAAACTATGTGTTTGTGGGAAAGTAGGGTAATTGATATGAATTTATATTTACGTATAAAATTAATTAAAAATACAATAACTTACGCGTATTTGAAAGAATTTCGTACTTAAAAAAATTTCTACGATAGAATTTATAAATTTATTAATTTTTGTTTCTTACAAACTCGATTTGTTGAAACGATCGTGACTTATAGGTAAATGATCGAATAACGAAAATATTTTGTAAGCTTGAAGACTTTTTCCAATTAAACACCTACTTCCGCAGCTGTACAACCCAGACAGATCAATATTTCAATACTTTCTCAATCGTATTACACAAACTTACTTGCGTAGTTTCGACGTTGCACTGGAACTCGCAAGTTTCGCGACGAAATCAATAGGAAATGTGAGTTTTCCAGATGTAAACTAATATTAATTTTAAGCCGAAAAATCTCGATTGAAATAACAAAAAAGCTTTGAAGTAAAAAGGTTTTGAATCGTTCATCATTCATCTTTGTGTAGAGCTTTTCATTCACGAAAAACAATGTATACGTGAATAGTCATAAGTACCGATTTTCAAGTCTTAATACAAGGTTTGACAATTTTTGAGCAATGGGGGAGCAATATCGACCAAACCGAAGAAAGAGTCTGCTTTTAACAAATTTCAAAATCAATCAATTAAAATTCAGGTCAATTTAATTAGCTGTTAATAGCTCAATGCTACAATAAGATAAGAAGTAAACGTGAATAATTAAGGAATCGCAGTTCCATTTCGAATCTCACGTTTTATTTCAAAATCAGTATTACATTGGAACAGCCTCTTTTTTAATATTAAATGAACAATACAAAATAATCACTACTTTTGTGTCACTAATAAGACCTAATCACGCGTAAATGAGCTCAGAGTTACAATAAGACAAAAAAAACGTAAAAAATTGAAAAATGCAATATGATACCACATTTAGAATCTAATGTTCTATCTCAAAGTCGATATCAAACTCGAACAGCTTTTTTTAGAAAATGAACGAACGCGTACGGCTTTAAACGAAAAAAGAATAGGGGAAAGAGCCCTTGATTTTGATAGTCATCGGTCGTGACAAGCCTCAATAACTTTGAGGGATTGATTACAAAAAAACTTTTTTAATTATAAAAACGTTCGATGAGTGTGATGCATAAACGGCTGAAGTAACAATTTTCAAAAGTCGTCATTTCTTGCCAAAATAGATCAAGTATAAATCACTTTCAGCTATCAGAAGTAAAATGTGGCATCTTTTTTCCAGTAGATTTTTTCTATCTAAGACAACTTTGTCCCATCGAAAAAAAATACTAGATTGTAGAAAATTGCATGCCCAAACCAAATGTGCTGATTTTTATCCAAAAGCATTGACTCGCAGTCTTTAAAAACTTATTTTCAACGTGCTCGTATTATTCCTTGGTTGTGACAGGCAAGAGTGCCTTGAATGTGCCACTTTTACAGATGCGCCTTACTTTCGTGTAATCATTCAATTCAGTTTTGTACAGGTACTTTTCGGCACGTTAATTATTAGCAAAGTAAGCGTGGAAAAATAAAAGGAGCGGAGATGAAAAAAAATCAGGACTGAGAAACCGAGAAAGGGAAAAGAGCCAAAGCATCGTTATCATGGAAGATCAAAAAGACGGCGGAAATTTAGCGAAGAAAAAAACGGAACCGAAAAGTTCGAGAACGTAAAGTGATAAGAATGAAAAGAGAAAAAGTGGATAACAAAATTCCGTACAAAAGCGCAATTTTTCACTTCGTTCAATTCTGGTTGTAAAATTTTTTTAAATTCCATCATACACTGGTGAGAAAAATATTATTGTAAATCTTCAGCCATCACTTAATATGATTTCGAGCATATCTTTTACTGAGATTACTTGAGATATTCTTAAGATAAATTCCGTAAAAATAATCGTCATGTTTTGTCTTATCAATATTCCCTCATATTCCTTGCTTTTTCATTATTGCTACATTTTTTCCTAGTCTAAGACTCTGATCCGTTTTGAAAAGCGAAAACAATTAATCTTCAATTCTTTTCTACGGCCATTCCAAGTCACGACCAAGGACCATAGTTGGATGTAACAATGTTAAGTTTAGGAAAAATCTTTCTGATATCGACAATTTGAATACGCCAGCTCTTTTTATCCTTTAATATTATAGGCAATAGAACAATTTACCGGCATGAAAGATGAAATTGGTTTTTGCCATGATATCCAACACTTGAATCGGCAAAATATATTAGATAAATCTTTGCAGCAAAAGATTTCATAAACTTTATCCCTATACTTGTGTCCGCAATAATAAAACACAAATATTGAACAATTTTATTATGAGCTTATGGTTTAAACATTGGAGCAATACTTATTGTCCATAAGTTTGAATGACTTTTTTCGAAATTATTTGCCCAATATGTATATAAACTTTGGACAAATTTATCGGAAGCTCCGTTCTTGCACTGCAGGATGTCTATCTGGGTAGTAAATCTTTCTAGCCCAAAAATCGTATAATTTTCTATTTTATCAAAAGTAGGATTTCCGAAGTTTTAACTTTAAAGAGAAAAATGCAATAGTTAGAGAAACACAAGTGATTTTAACAGAACAATATCCCGAGTTGCATAAACATGGATCACGAGAATAATATCGCTTTCGATCTCGAGCACAAATGCATTATACGCGAATTTCGTGTATAATACAAGCAGTTTTCTTCAGTGTTCAGTGTCTGCCTGGAGTCGCGAGGGTAGTACTACAGGGTAGTACTATAGTACACAAAGCAAAGGTACTAGATAATATACCAGCTCCGTTTCAATGGTACCTACTGAAGTAAATTCCTATTTATAACGAACGAAGATGGTTTGTTGAGTTAATGCAGCGCGCTTACTGGGTATTGTTCTCTATTTTCAATCCAGAGCTGTAATGTCTGTAATTTTAGGACGAATTAGACCGATTCTTCAACTACCGTAGTACCGTTTACCCTGTGATTTCATCATTCATAATTCACAATTATGAGTACCATAATTGTAACTCGAAAATGCAGTGTGTAAGTAATTTTAAAAATCGAGAAAAGTATTTCATTTTACTTTTTTTTAAAGAAAAAATTAATTTTCAACCTTTATGAAAGAATCAAGAAATGCAATCGAATCAATATTTTTGCAATGACAGCTATTTCTGTTTATCTCAGACCACGGAAAACCTTCGTACGCCTTGAATAATTGAGCATTCTCTGAGATTTTTATAGAAACTGGCGCAAAAGTATTGACGTTTCTCTTTGACCTTTATGAATTTAGTGAAAACTAGGTTGTTTATTTCAATCTTTCCCAAACATAGACTCAATTTATTTATTTCAAAACGTCCAAATTGAAATTGAGACTGTAAAAAAGTTGAAATTTTAGATTATTAACGTCTTTGGAATCAATATGAAATCTATCAAAATGTATTAAAATACATCGAAATGTATAAGAATTATTTTGAATTTTGTTTTATAGCAGCAATTTACAATACGAAAAATAACAATGAATTCAGAAAATTAAGAAACAGGCAAGGACATATAAAAAAACTACAAAACAAATACTGAAAACGGCAAAACAATCTTTTCTGTTTGTAATGTTTCGTATTTTTCTGTAGTTTGCAATATTTCTTTCTATTTTCATATATTTTCGTAGATGTTGTTTTTTGCACTCGTTACATGCCTGATTCTTTATAAACAAAATTTTGATAGATCAATTTCTAGATTTTGTGAGTCTCTTTGTGAGAAACGAAATGATTGTTTCTAGAACAAATTAAATTGAGTTCGTTTAAATCTTGAAATTTCGTTATAAAAGGGTCTGACAAAAGAAAGAATTCAATGGGCTTTGAAAAAGAGCCGAAAAGAGGAAATATTTACAAACGCGAGAACATTTGCACACCAGCGATGCTGATGACTGAACCTCTAGTGACCGGCAATGCACGGTCACGCGGTCAATGTTAATTTCACCCGTAAACTACACTTGAATTTATAAATTTCACAAAATTTATAGTGGTTCCAAGAGTGCGACTTTCTTTTACTCATTTTCCAAGAAAGTAGTCATAAAACTCGAGCTTTTAGTTCACGAGGCACTTTTCATAAAATTCCTCAAGGATTAAATAAATCTTGTAAGTTCTTTCGGCCAGTCGTTTCATGAACTATTAAAAAACTAAATTTATGATTCTCTGTTTCCGGTCGAAGCTACATTCAATAACCATTCTTGAACTAGAATTTTTTTTCAAACTATTTCATTTCTCACGCTAGATGAAATAAGAAGAATTCATTAAATGAATATGAACTCTAAATTTCATGACAACAAGTTAATAGAATGCGCTTTGTTCCAACCCTTTACGCCCGTACCAATATTTATGCATCGCATCGTTCTGACAACTGTGGCCGAGAGTTTAAACTCGCGCCTCTGCGTCGCCGACATTTCCCCGATTTCCCCGTTTTCCCCTACCCTCATTGAAATTTTACGAGACAAAGACCCAAAAGGTCGGCCCTCGCCCTGGACCCAGACTCCCAGAGTCCACGAACAGTCAACATTTTTCCGTTACAAATGACACTTGGAAATTTTGCCTTCTTACGGAGGCATCTAGTTTTACCGTCGCGGGAAGTTTCCGATCAAGTTTACATTTTAATTAAAACTTTTTCGGACTCCTATTGCGTGTTATTTTTATTCAACCCCTCATTCTTTTTTTCAAAAAATCAACAATTTGAACGAGGCAAACGTCTCCGAGTAAAATCTCTCTGAATGGTAATTTTTGCATTTTTATGTAGTTTATAGTGTTCTTTGTTCGCGAATGAAAAACTATCAGAAAATAGTATATAAAAATGTAGCAATAATGAAAAAACAAGGAATATGAGAAAATATTAATAAGAAGAAACATGACTATTATTTTTACGAAATTTATCTTAGAAACATCTTTACATCACAAGTTTTCTCAGTCATTTTAAGATTATTTCGCAATCATATCAAATGATAAGAAATTTACAAAAATACATTAATTCTCTTCAGATAACGATAGAGTAGATTTTAAAAAATTTTTGTAATGTTACTTCTCATTGCTAAAAGTGATTTTGTGACCTTTTTATTTCGAGAAAAGATATTTTTTTTTTAATTCTTACTCAAGCCGTTTATTATGCATCACAATTATTGCATATTTCCACAATTTTTTGAAGTGGTCACTGATTTTTCGATGGTTGAGGTATTGACATGTATTATTGTACAAAACTTAATCGTCTATAATGATTAGGGTGGCCCTTAACATGGGTCAAAAAAAATTTTTCCCGTGCCGCCACCTAAATCGGTTCCAAATAAATAAAAAAAAATGGTAAAAATTATCTCAGCTCTTAATTCTAATATTAAGGCGTGCCTCAAGGACCCTCATTTTTCCCATTTAAATAACATGGGGTTTGGTCACCTTCGAAGTTTTTATTTAATTCTGAGACTGCGCAACAGCCGAAAAATCTATAACTTGGCAAAATTGTTGTTCAGACATGCCACTTGAAACATAAAAAAAATCAGCTCTCCACGCCTATTAAGGAGCTTCCTGCATCAATTGGCTTATGACCCCAAAAAGTGAAGAAAAATGCATTTTCCACGCAATCGATTATTTTTGTGCTTCTTTGTATTAATTTCTAACTGATGAGTCAATTTCGAGCACTAAACCCGATGTGAAATTCAAAGGTTATCACAACAACTATCACATTATTCGTCCAATCATGCAATTGTACGAAACAACCTTTTTTTTTCAATCGAGCATTACATGCATTTTTTCGCTATCTGAGACCTAAAACGAATTTATTTAGTAAGCTCCTTAAAAGGTGTTAAGTGATTGATTTATTTCAAATGCTTGAACCGATCCTAGAACTAAACATATGCTCTTCAAAAGCTGCGTCATACATTCGATCATGAAAATAGTGGAAAATGCACTTTTCTTCACTTTTTGGGATCATAAGCCAATTGATGTAGGGAGCTCCTTTATATGCGTGAAGAGCTGATTTTTTAAATGTTTTGAGTGGCATGTCTAAGCAACAATTTTGCCAAGTTATAGATTTTTCGGCTTTTGCGCAGTCTCAGAATTAAATAAAAACTTCGAAGTTGACCAAACCCCATGTTATTCAAATGGGAAGAATGAGGGTCCTTGAGGCACGCCTTAATATCAAAATTAAGAGCTGGGATAATTTTTACGATTTTTTTTCATTTATCTAGAACCGATTTGGGGGGCGGCACGGGCAAAATTTTTTTTGACCCATGTTAAGGGCCACCCTAATAATGATATTATAATAATCCCTAAAGGGTTTCGCAAAACTCCAATTTTCTATTAAGTTATTAACAATAGAAATGTTGTGCAATGGAATATTTCGTGATTCGCTGCAATTGGAAGTCGCAAATAATTTTTCAAACGAGCACCCATGAAGGATGATACTTCCAATTACTGGTAATTGGGTGAATGAAACAAGTAATTTGTTTATAATAATTGGAATGTCAATTACTCGTTTCGATGCTGAAGTTTTTTTTCAATGATTTTTCGAATCAGTGTACACTTACACAGCAAAAGAAGAAAGTGGGATTTTCGTTTTTTCGAGAAATTACGCGATTTTCGTCTTGACTTGCGATGTGAATTGCATGTACACTTTATTCTACAGACGAAATCCTCCTTCTTCTTATTCTTCAATGAAATCTGAACTTATCACCGAATGAACTTTTATGATAATAGTATATTGTGCAACGAGTGCAAAATAGTGGATATTTGGAAAAATGTGAAGTTCGACGCACGAGCGATCAGTTACGAATTGGATAAATTACAGCACGATGATCGTGATTTACATTTTCAGAAATCAAAACCGAATTCTTATGCAGCAATGCGTCGTTGCGGTTGCAATATATTACATATACCAATGAATCGTTACTTGTACATTAGACCATTAATTTGAATAAATCGAATTTTGTATTTTGCACGAAAAGTTTTCCGCAAAATCTAAACTCATTACACATTTGCCTTTATCGACGGTGTTTTTTATTCCGGAAAAAAGCGGCTTGAGCTTTAGCTCAACTCATATTTGATGAAACGCTTTAAAAGTTTATTTACAGGAAGATGAAATTTTAGCAATGCATACGAGCCATTAAAAGTAACACAAAGTCAATATTTGTTACATAATGTTTGAGCGCAAACCAATGCCAAAGAAATGCGTTTCAAGGAGAACCGAACCGTCTTTTAGTCGTATACTTCGCGGAACCGTTGATAGCACGGACCGTCTAAAAGACTGTTCATTTTTAGCATGTTCCGTCTTTTACATATAGCTTTTAGACAATCCTTACGGAGATTTTTCTCGTTAATTCGTCGACTGTTTGTGCAAAAATCACAAAACCATGGTCAGTGGTTCTAATTCTGATTTTGTGAAGTGATCAGAATTGCCCCACTTACCCTCAATTAAATTTTTATTGTTCGATCATACTGATTCGTTAATTGTTATTGAAGAACCAGTCCGCGACAATTTCTAGATAATTTTGTGTATTTTTTATACTTTTGTTTGCAATTTTCACACTTAAAAAAAATAATTTTTCGTATTCTTCAACAGTTTACTTGTATTTTTTGGTAATGTTTCATATTTTTTCAGTATTCGAGCGTATTTTCTTGTAAGTACTTATTGTTTTTGTAATTTCTAGTAGTTTTCGGTCATTTTCGTATTTTCATGTGTATTTTTTAGTGTAGTTTTCGATTTTTTTCGTGGTTCTGTGTATTTTTTGTGTACAATAATATTCTTAAAGTTTTTGGTAATTTTACAATTTTCTGTAATTTTTAGCATTTCTCATATTTCTCGAAGTATTTTTTGATTTTCGTCTGCACTTTACAGCATTTTTACGTATTTTCTTCATTACCTCATTCTCAAGAATTCGAAGGAAAAACAATCAATTTCTCATGAAGATTCAAAAATTGTAATCGGAAAATTATCCAATCGCATTCAAAAAGAAATTGTCCATCAAATGTTCCCATTTAAGGGAGAAGAAATGGAAATAATTCTTTCCAGAAAGAATTCATTTTTAAAAAATAATTGCTTTTCGGTGAAAAAATTTTGGAATAAATGGTATGCCAACATGAAGTAATTTCGTAAAAATATTTTCTTTTCATATAAATGTAGTTTATTTTGTAATGCATAACGACGTTTTTTCCAAATTGACAATCATCCATTTTTCATATCATTATTATCGTCATTCTTATCAATAATCCGCACCAAAATTACAATCATTTTCTTCCTAAATTTACAATACTTCGGAATCCTCCTTTATTAAACCTCCTCCCCCCTGTTCTTGACATTTATCATTTTCACCCTCTCCTTTCAAATCACCTTCAACTTCCCCCTCTTTCTCTCCATTCGAATCATCTTTTGAATCCTCAGCATCGCCGGAATCCAATCCCAAGGTCGCTTTCAAGGCCAAATATTCCTGGACGGACCCAATTGGATTTGGCTCCGTAGCTTCACTCTGAGTTTGATCCGTCGGAGATTTATGCACCTTCCTCATCCTTTGTCTCTCTCTCAAACGTTTCCTTATCTCCGATTGAATCTTCGACTCCTTTATCACACTCTTCACGTCGTCCGTTTGGTAATATCGCGTTGCCCAAGTTTCCGAGTTTTCCGCATCTTTTTTCCTTGATTCATCATCTTCGCTATCAATTATATCATCAGAGTAATCATCCAAATCAATTATTTCTTCATTTAGGTCCATGACTATTGTCCCTTCTTTCTTGATCTTTGAAGAATCCGATTTTTCCGATTTTTCCAAAGTCTCATCATTCTTATCACCAACACCCTCATCAGCAACACTCTTATCATTCATATCGGTAACTGTCTCATCTTTCTTATTATCAACACTCTTATCAATTTCCTTGGAAATTTCCAAGATTTTCCGACTTTCCCCAGTTTTTCTTTCATTTTCCAATCTCTGATTGACCCTTAGATTCCCCTCATCATTTTCGCTATCAGTAGATAACAATTCGATTGTAGTAGTGGGTTCAACAACGAGAACAACGTCTTCATCTTCCGTTTGCTTCATGATGTTTTCCAATTCCTTAGGACCCAATTCGTTGATAACACGTTGCTTCACAGCTGAGATTTTTTTGTCAAGGACACGTCCTTCAGAAGTCGTCGGGGTCACGTCTTCCTCTTTACGGATTAATGCCCTTATCGCGCGGGCTCGCATTTCCAGCTCTAATAAATCTAATAAACTGTCGCCGTCTTTGTCTTTTGATGCGTTTTTGTCTCCTTCGATTTTGATTTTCGAAGAGTTTTCTTTGGGCTCGGATTTTACCCGAGGTTTGGCTTTTTTCGCTTTTTTCGAGTCTTTTTTCGGTTTCGAGGAATCGTCGGTCAACCATTCTTCGGTGTCAGAGATGATTTCGAGAGAAGGACCTGAAAATTTTTGCATTAATTTTTTTAATTAATGCAAAAGTGTTGAAAAAACGTAAACATCTTTTGCTTGGACAATCTCATTGAATTATTGAAATTCATCCTTCATTATTATTGTGAAATTTTATATCAAATTAATATTCATGAACACAATTATGTAGAATTGTAAATTACCTGAATTATCGGATTCCTCAGTATTGGAAGATTCTAATAATTGTTGTCCATTTATGATAGCGATAATTCTGGATTTTGACATTCCGCTCAGTTCGTTTCCGCATAATTCTTGCAATTCGTTCAAGGACAGTTTCTTTTTTGGAACATAAATTAATTGGTCACATCTGAATTGTTCAAATCCAACAATTGTAAAAGAAAAAGTTGAGAAGAGAAGTTTTATTTAGATATAAGCTTACATAGTTTTATGAACATTGATGTTATAAATGTAATTATATAGCAGTGAACGGATTACAAAAAAAAATAACAAGTATGAATTCTATAATAAATTAGCGAGATGGAAAAAATTACAATCCTGGAAAAACGAACACATACATATTTCTGTTTTTCAAGGAAAATTACATCAATTAGTTCATAATAAATTAAAAAGTAGACAAAATGAATTAAATTAGCATACTTTTAAAGCTTGTGGTAGCATCATCCGGATTTTCTCCGTTTTTACAGATTTAAAAAGTTGCGAAGCCAGTTCTTTTCGATTGGACAAATATTCCTTAATAGATTTCAAATCCCTTGCGTCTGTTTCAGAATCACTCGAAGACGCCGAAGACGAACTGGGAGAACTCATTGCCTATGAAACATATTTCGATTACGCCCATTTATATGATGATTTCATGCCAATTTGCTCAACTCAAACAGTTAAAAATTGTCTCAATGAAAGTATCAATTAACACATAAATTGTTTGAAATGTAATCGATCGACGTAATCCAGTGGCTGAATTTGATAGGTTATGCTAGGTTTCTAATTATTTTCGGTACGAAATTTTACCTCGTTCGATCTTTGAGGCTTTCTAAACCGATTTTTTTTGTTGACAGACATTGTGTTTATACTTTTCGTAATCAATACTGTTTATTTATCACACAACGCATAAGAGTGCAATTTGTACTCTTCTTTTAATCGTAAACAATCGTGAAGTAGTCAGTAGATGCCACTCTCACTCGTTCGAACAATCGCTCGAAGTAGTCGAGGTATCGAGAACTCTCGTCACGAAAGAAAAGTATTCGAGTATATAAAAGTATTGAAATTTGAATACTTTAATATTATTTTTGGCAAATACTTGTGGCAGCCTGTCTTTGCAATTCATTACTTTTAACTTTTATCTATTATTTTGCGTCTCCCTCCAATATACTACATTATTGTGTAGAATGTGCTCGGGTCTCGAAATCTAGAATCTGGTTTTTAATTTCGAAGAATATAGTACTATTTTTAATTCTATTCGATGTTTTAACAAACGAGATCGGTAATTTGGACGATTTGGTCAGCCGAACGCAATCGCAGTCATTGCGACATCTTTCAAAGAACCTTGAAAACTGCATTCGAACTCGCGAGATGTCGGTAACTGTTCTCATGCAGGCACACAAAAAATAAAGAAAGAGTTTGCTTTAATTGTGTTTAGTGTACACAACACACGTCAAATCTCGTGACTTGTCATGCATTTTTTCCGCATTTCCCTAAATCGGGCCATTCAAATTCTCATTCCCACGAAGCTTTAAGTTCCAAAAACATTCCGTATATTCAACAAAACGAACATTTCTCCGCAGTTCAACCAAACCAAATCGTTGAATCGTGTTCTCTGACAGCTGACACTTAACCTAACCTAAAAAAATCCCGAAAAAAATTCCAAAAAAGTCGCGCGGATCAGTGCATTTTCGTGTCGTTATGAATTCATGAATTGGTGACGTTGTTTTCGAGTTTGAATGTAAAAATTACAATCGGCAAAATGCTGAATCGGTTCAAATCGGTTTTGATGAATGCCGTGGGCGCGACAGAACTCGGTTTGCAGTACCCTACTGAAAATGACGAAACTAATTCGGATTATTTGAATTCGAATCATTCTTTGGATATCGAAGTTAAAGAGTACAGTAGACCTAGTTTTTTAGGCTTAACTACGGAGGAAACTCAGGTATTTCGTTGAAAAAAGAAAACAGTAAAATACCAATGAAATGAAAAACTAGAATTTACATTAGACTCATTTATTTGTTGTTAAATAAACGAGTTTTTACTGTTTTTTTTCGACACAAAATTAATTTTAAACAAATTTGCATACCAATTTTGCCATAGATTTAGTTAAAATGACCGAGAGTCTGAAAAAAATGAGAACGAATTTTTTCAGCAAAAAGCGTGTAATTAATATGTTTATTAATTTTCAAGGTCAGCGCAGATCACAGGGTGAGGCCAATAATCGTTCCGAGGGATCTCAGTAGATTACCCTGGTGCGCAGGCTACGCAGAATGCATAAACGCTGGGAAGAGTACTTGGAATGAAGATCAAGCTACTGCGACACGCGGGGATTTGAAATTAAAAGACGTCAATGCGACGCTGCCTTATATCATGTTTTCTATGTTTGATGGACACGCGGGGTATCGAGTAGCACTCACCGCGAGATTGCATCTTCATAGAATTATTTTGGTGCGTCTCAAAAAATCTACTCTATATCCACATTTTAGAATCGATGCTATTTGAAATCTTTGAAATTTATGTCAACTCTGAAAGGAGTGAAGAATTTCTCGGAGTGGTTTTTACTCTAAATTTAAATTCACCCTAAATTTAGTGAAAATTCACTCCTAATAAAAAATCAACGATTCCGAAGTTTGTGATTACTAATCGAAGTAAAACAAGTAAAAGAAATATTAATTCAATCAATAATTACTCATTAAATTATTGTAGAATAATCTAATAATTCAAAAATCTTCCAACAGGAAAAACTAGCAGCGATTCCCAGTCGAATGTTGCTCGAGGAAGAAGACGAAAATCCCGTGAAAAGCAGAGATTTAGTAATTGGCGCGATCGAATTGGCTTACCGGAAAATGGACCAAATGGTCGATCTTATGGCTCAAAATGGCGGAGGTGGTTGCACCGCTATCACTATTTTATTCCTCAACGGTAGATTATATGCCTCAGGTGCTGGGGATTCCAGGTAAAATTTCGCCCTCCCCCCCCCCCCCTCCCGTTACCTTGTTTGTTTCCTCCATTAAACGAAATAATCAAATCCCCGTATTAAATATTACAACACACCTACATCCCGAATTCTTCCAAAACTCTCATCACATCCACATACATTCACACACAAATACTAAACATCGTCACCACACCAAGCTTAGTTTCAAACATACACTATATATCGTAACAAGCTACCTCTCTTTATCATAATATCCACTATACATCAGTCACATCCACACACCCCATACAACCACCCACACAACC
>JABFQM010002870.1:0-13507 GCA_022816865.1 Zelostemma sp. ZL-2020
ATTAAAACTGCTGATATATTTGTTTCTTTAAACAACCGTTTTCCTTTTCCCCCATGCCAACTGTATTTTGAAGCTATTTCGTTGGTGAGAGAGGCTTTCAATATTTCTCGAACTGTTTCTTCGATATAAGGTCGAAACTCGGAGTGTTTTACTTCAGCGTGGGAGAAATGCAGGCACATCTGGCACGGCGGCAACTAAATGAAAAAGGTAAGGGAATTGCAACGCTTTTTGTTTACTTTGTCGCTTGTCTGTTTTATGGCTTTTGCGAACGTGTCCCTCGGGACGTGATTATTCATGCCGGCAAGGTCAGACAACTTCTTTTCTCGACAGCACCCCGCTGCGGATATTTGTTTATGCATTCAAAATAATAAATGTTCAAATTTTCCCGAGTGGATTATTTTTTCGGAGAAATTAACGAAACATACTTTTTGTTGACAGCATTGTGGATCAACGATAATCGTTCGAATATTAATTCGTCTCTATTATACGCACATTTTCATACTTTTTGATATTACATTTCTAATTATGACATCTAATCGAGACTTTCTACACTTTATTCTACACTTTATTTATTTATTATTTCAGCTCTAATTAACGGCAAGCAGCGAGTACGGAACAAGAACGTCCGAGAGAAGAATATTACTGACGAAGATCGCGAATAAGCAAGGAGCTCTTTCGACAACGCAAATAAACATTTTGCATGAAAAAGGAACCAACTGAATATCTGAAAATTGTTTTTATACGGGATATTTTTAGAAGATTTTATTGACAAGCATAATATGTTGAACGTATGCGAGACGCATCGGCGCGCGTTGGACTGTTTTTCCAAATAACTAGACAAATAATTATCCGATTGACTTTAAACTTTCGACACCGTGGTTTCAAAATATTAGCGAATAATTTAAGAGGATTTATTTTGATCGGTTTCAAATTCAGAACTAACTTTTTCCAGCAAAACTCGCGGCACGTGCATTTTTAGAGCATAAATTAGAAATAATAAGTATCCAATTATTCAGTACGTTTTTTATAACTTGTCATAACTAGGCAGAGCCCTCCTTCGGTTATGGTTTTCAAGGGCTGCATTTTTGGTCGTAATAATTATAAAGTTACACGTACCAAATTCGTTTTGGTAGATGAACTTTCCATAGTGAAATTTATACAACAGACATGACTTCGAATGCAAGTGCGCTCACAAAACTTTACTCCAAACAGGGACTGACAGAAATTATTTTATAAAAAAACGCTTTTCTTCCTCTCATTCGCGAAGACTAATATTATTCTTGTAATATTTTTAAGAAAACAGAGCTCTCACGACAGTTTAATTATGCGAAATATTTGTTAACAAAGTGGAGACGTCGCATTTTAGCTTTTCAAAAGGATTTGTTTTTCATACACGTTTTGGAATAAGGCTAAAACTCATTTATGGGCAAAAGTAATGTCGATAAATGTACTCTTTTAGTGCTAACAGCGGTCGAGCTCTCTTTACAATGACGGCGGCAATAAAGGTGTTCACCGATATGTTTTACCGTCGCTTGTAGTAAACCGTCGCTGTAAGCGCGCTATAGCGACGCCTTATAGCGACGGTAGGGTGTGTATAGACAGTGCCGCCGTTTCCAGCTTGAAGTACCATCTATTGGCATAATTACGAATCCTTTCAACTACTCCTAAAAATGATAACTGCAGTATCTGTCGAATTATTAACAACACAAAATAATGTCTATAAACGCATTGTACATACTGTGTAAAAGTGTAAAACTAAGTTGTTCTAAAATAAATGATTTCAATCGAATTTAAAAATGGAAAAAAAATATTGGTGAACAACAAAATGTGAAATCGTGTTTACAAGTAAAGAAAGTAAATAAAATGGACTCCGAGCTTTTGTTTTTCGATACTTTTTCGCACGATGTATCAGAGGTTTGACACTTTCCATTACTATTAATTTGTCCCAAAACTGTTTTTAATGCATTTTTCTTAAATTTTCCAGGAATTGAATTTAGATTTAGTACAATTCCCAAAACCAGTTTTTATTAGCGAGGTTAGAATTATTCCACTGGGTGCTCGAGTCCAGGCAGATTTTCCTGGTGGTGTTCGTCTCGGGTACGTTTATTTTACATTAATGTAATTAAATTTATCGCATGAAAAAACAATTAACTACAACACAATTCCCATAAAATTTGATACCAAAATCATTTAAATGAAATCAAAATACTTTTCGAGTTCATCAAAGATTGTACAATAAATCACGCAGCATTATGTAATTATTAATTAATGAAATTCCATGATTGTATTGCAGAGCCACAAACCCGTCGCAATTCGAGATTGAATTTTTCGTAAATGACCTCAGTAAACCTGGCGCTTCAACGTTCGAGTCCCTGGGTGGTTTAGAGTACAAACAAAATGTCCACATACAATTGGAATGCGACCATAAGCAAATCCCGACGGATGGCTTGGTCTTACGTGGTTGGTACACCACAATAACATTAGCAGTTTACGGATCCCTCACGAAATCCATAAGCAATCCTCAAGAAATCGCCAATGCCACTTCTAGTTCAACCATCTGCGTTAGTAGAACAGACGAAGCAAGAGAAAATCCGACTCAACAAAATGAACCCGAACCAGATTGGTACTACGAAAATCAGGCGCCACCAGCTAACTCGACCGTGCGTCAGAAAACTAATTCATCAATCCTGAGTGTGTCTTTTCTAATTAATAAAGAAGTTTCGTTATTCCAGGAAGCGAGAGCTACGGCGACGCCGTCTCCTACTAACCAGCCCCCGCCTCTGCTCGAACCGAGTAAAGCCATCGTTGAACCAACCAAACCAGACGCGGCGGCCCAATGGGACGAAGAAAATCCGCCGAGTCAAAAAGGCCAAAAGCGTCCCTTATCACCTCCCACAGAGTCTCTCGTATCCCTCAGTCCAGAATCCATTTCCGCGGAAGAGGAAGATCCAGACAAGGAAGACCCGGAGAAGGAAGAGCCGGACAATGTCGAGCCGTTCGAGCCGATTTTGTCCGACGAAGATATAATGGCCGACGATCTCCCGCCACCCATAGACTACGAGAATGAAGCCATACAGACCAACGAACTGTTCGACCTCGAAGCACCCGACTTGCTCAACATTCAAAAGCTCTCCGACGTCGCCGAGGATAAATTGGATGACGGAGTCCTGGAAAAAATCCAGGAACTCATTCAGCTCTTATCTAAATCCGTCACAAATTTTGCAAATGCCCCGAGTCAGGAGAAGGAAAGTTTCGTGCACAACTGTGAGTCGCTCTGTTCGAGCCTCGGTCGCTTTGACCTCGGGAAGGACGAATTTTCGCACTTGCTGGAGATAATCGACGTCGGATTAGACATGGAACTCGCCTGCTCTCAGCCCCAGCCGGCCTATAAAGTGCGCCACGTCAAGGTCGGCGTTCGCCTCGCCGAGGCCCTTTGCAAGCTCGACGAGGGCCTGGAAATTCTCCTGAGAGCCGACGCGCCTCAAAGGCTTCTGTCCCTGTGCATGCGGGAAAACGTTGCTCTCCCGGTCAAGCTTTCCGCGATCCGCGCCTTAGATTCTGCTCTGATAAGTCCCAGAATCGTCGAAGAGTTCCTGAATCCCGAGAAAAATCTCTACGAGGGCATCCTGACGATGCTGGATGGAGCGAAAATGGCTCGCCTCAAGTATTCGCTGAGCTCGTTCCTCCGCAAAATCCACGTTTACGAACTGCTCTCTAAATCCCAGGAACTTTCCTACCCGGCCGTCCTTGAATTGAGCAACATGTTCGCTTACGCGCCGACCCTGATGGCCCAACCAAGACGGCAACTTCCGGTCAGCGCGCAGATGGAGTTCGAGCGCGAGCAAACGCGAAATCCCAGGAAGTTCCTGATAGCTTATTTCGAGCATTTCCGATTAGCGCATCGTCTTCTATGGCTGCTCTGCTCCCCGAGTTCCGACGAGAAAACTCTGAAAGTTACGCGACGATTGATCATGCAAATCGCAGGGACGAAGGAGGGACTTTTGTACATGCTCAAGGAAGCTCAGGTCACGAGGGCAATGTTGAAAGCACTGCGGTACGAAAGCCCCGGGGTGGGTTGTTCCTTGGCCTGGAGATTGCAGGTCGCGCAGTGTCTCATGAGTTTGAATAGCCCGTACTCGGATTGGTCCAACCTGAGGAAGCTCCATTCCTTCCTCGTTCACTCCGACGGCCTCCAGGCGATAATCTCGGTTCTCCCGGTGGACGACTTCGTCGACGTCCTCGTCCCTTACTTGTCCGACCCAGACCTCACGGAGTTCGCGTCGGAAATAATCTCAGCGGTGATACGCTACTCCAGCGAGGTCGAGATTCTCCAAGGTCGCGCGGCGGATCTCTTGGAAAAAGCGAAGAAGCAGACGGTTTCGAACAGCCTCGGCGACGTGGTATCTTATCTAACTGTCGCGGCGCAAAGTTCGAGTTGGAACTACGGGGACGTCGCGTCGCTCGTCAGCATCGTCAGGAAGAACGCGGAGCGCGCTGTTTGCCTTCCCGGGGAACTTATAACGGCCTGTCGTATCCTGCATCGTTTGATATTCCCGTCGAACCACGACGTCGACCCGATGGAACCCTACGTCGAGCTGAAGCACAAAAACGCGCTGACCCAGCTTTTCGCCGCCGACGGCCTCACGGCCCTGGTCGCTGTTATGACGAACATCTCGGAGTTTTACGAGCAGCCGTTCCTGCACCGAGCCGAGCTCACCGGGCGCCGTTGCCTCGCGCTTGTCGCGCTCCTTTACCCATGCGTTAAACTCGCCAGGGCGCTTTTGGAACGCCTGGTGAAATGCATGGCGACGGATTTCAAGGACCTCACAGCCGTCATCCCTCTCTTGGGCATTTATTCGCTGGCCGAGGTGATCCCGGCTACGAGCTCGGTAAAGATGCTCTCGAGCGAAATAGTCAACACTCTCCTGGTCTTCACGCGAGCCGTCGATTCCGACGGTTCCGGGAACGTTGCCAAGTCCCTCTGGACCCAGATGCTCGGGGAGGTACTGAAAATGGTGTCTCTGAGTCCCTGTAACTTCGTCCCGGGACTCCAACTGCTCACCAGGCTTTTACCCCCGATTCTGGTAGGGTCCATGGAACCTGTGGAAGATAAAACCCGGGTCCTCGGGATTCGAAAACTCTGGTCGGCTCATCTTCAGGCGCAGGCCAACAACCTCACGGAAACTTTGAGGCTGCTTTGCGCGAGCTGGAACAAGGATCTGCTGACTTTGCTCTCGACGGCTTGTAAACAGCTCAGCGATCTCGCGGCTCCAACGGCTCTTTTGGTTGGCCGGTGCTTGCTCGACGGGATTTTGACGACGGGGACCTTGGATCGGGTTAGAACGCCAGTTTTGATTCTGCTCAATGACTTGGCGCAGCACGCGCCGATGAAGGCGACGCTGTTGACGCTCACGAGCCCCACGGCGAGAGCGCAGGTCAAGTCCGATCAAAAGTATCCACCCGTGATAGACATGATGTGCAACACCCTGAAAATCACCGGGAACATCGACATTCAGCGGGAAATCGTCGGGATTTTCGAAACCCTTTGCGACCGTAAGGTGAAATTCGTGCAGGAGGACGCGGGCGAACCTTTTGAAAAAATATTGACGCACTCGGTGCCGAGCAAGGAACCCCTGCTGACGATCCTGAACTGCTTCATCGAGATCCTTGGGAACGCGCCGAAATATCAGGACGAGATTCTCGAGGACGTGTTGGGGATTTTGTCCTCGCTCGTGGGCCACAATTATGGCTTGTATCACGTGAAAAGTTGCCTGGAAAATCATCCCGATGCTCTTAAGGCGCTTCTGGAACACGTCGAAGGAAGAAAAGTACTCTCGGAGTTGACGCTCGGGTTTTTTGGAGCGCTCGTTTCGCCCGGGCCGGAAAGGACGCTGAATCTGCAGGTTCAACAGTTGGCGAGCTTCGTTTCTTGGGGCAAGGGCGAGGAACATCCTTTGAGGAAGGTCTGGGGCTCGGAAAATTTGCTCGAGATGATGAAGAGCGTCGACGAGAAGGAGGAGAAGGAGCCGATACCGGAAATGCTGGAGCCGGTTTTGCCGACGCCAGAAGCTCTTCTGAATCAGTTCGTCCAGCGTTCGTTGACCAACATCGAGCCCGAGATTGCGAGTCTGAGAAAGTCTACTTTGAGGCTAAAGGCGCAGAGTCAGGAAGACAACGTGGTCGATCTTTTGGCACTGGCCGCGGAATTACTGCCGACGGATTTCAACCTTCTCTCGGAGGCGCAAAGACTTTGCTCGAAGATACCCCCTGACGACGCGACGCTGTATCTGCACTCCAAGGGCGAAAGAGAAGATCCCGATGTCCGGGATGCGCAGAAGCAAACAAATGCTTCCACTGCGAAGACTAAACCGTTTGGTAAATTGAATGGGATTAGTTTTGTACAGGGAAATTGCGTTTTTAATAATACGAAAATGTTCTTGTTCTAGTTACTCCGATGCGAGGTAGAAACCAGTTCACGAATTCCCTCAGGGGAGGACCGGCAGTCGGAGGCGTTGGAAGAGGAGCGGATCCTTTCAGATCTAGACCTCCCAACACTTCTAGACCTCCATCCCTTCACGTCGACGATTTCGTGGCTCTCGAAACTTGCGGGGCTCAACCCACCGGGCCCACGGGATACAACAAATTGAATATTCGGGGCACGGGCTCTTCACGGGGTGTGATGATTGGCAGCCGGAGCCGACCTTGGCCTTCAGAACCTCGACAGCCTTATCTTCGATAGTTGTATTTATTTCGCGAACTTTGCAAGTTGTATTTTATTAATAAAAAAAGTCATTTAATTACAAAACATCGATCTTCAAATGTATTTACAAAATCAACCTTTATAAAAGACTGTACACGACGATTAATTCTTCAAGTTCGGTTTTGCATTGTATACCAGTGGCTTTCCTAGCATCTTCTCCTTGAACTTGTAGTACTTGTCACAGAATTTTTGGAAGTTCTTGCGGAAAGTTGGTAACCTGGCCTCATTATCCTGCGATTCATGAATATTTCGTGAATTATTTGTGTTACATTTCGAAGAGGGAAATCAAGTTTAAAATGTACCTTCGTTTTGATGCGGAAAATAACTTTTTGAATGTACTCGTCCAATTTCTCAATGGTCATTCGGGTCGGTTTCATATCATTCGTCTTCATGTACTCCAGCATTTCCTCCATGCCCTCGAATTTCTTCCTGTTCTTGCTGCGAGAGAGTTTGATCAAAAGCGTGCCAAGGATAATCGAGTTCGGCATGAAACCGATGCTGTCCATCGTTTCGAGAAACGTTTTGGCTTCTTCTGGCGTGTCACACGTCAGAGCTAGCGATCCCCACGTTACAATGTCCGGTACCAAATTGTACTTTTGTATCTCGAAAAGAACTTGCTGAAAACGGTAAAATTCGATTCAATTTCTTCGACAATCGTTGCATACTTTTCGCAGTAACAAATTACTTACTCTGGCCGAATCGTACTCATGTCTGAAAGACCTCTTCTTGATGAGAACATTGAAGAAGTCAATATCCAAAGTGAGATGATGTTTGAAAGCTGCATCCATGATCAATTGCTCAATGGCTACAGAGTTCGGAGACATTTCCATCAGCAATGTTACAGTCTTCACGTCCGGAACCGCGTCGTCCTCTTTCATTCTTCTCAAAATCCCATCGAAACCCCCGAAAAGTATCAGAGCATTGTAACTTTTAATAGTATTCAAGTCTTTCTCGTTGATCACCAGTTCCTTGTCCCCTAGATTCGAAGCCAAAAGATTCTTCTCCAATTTGACTTCCGTGTGCCTCGGGACTTTCACCCTGGCGAATTTCTCGGGCTTTTTCTTGCTGTTCTTGACCATGGGAACCGTGCAGAAAGTCGGCGGGCTGGCCAGCAAATCGGGTCGTTCTTCTTCGTTGAAAATGACTCTACTGCTTTCGTCCCCGATCAACAGAACATCGTCAATTTTCAATTCCCCAAATTTAGTGTCCCTTATAGCTCTCAATAACAAGTTGTAAGATGTCGTCGTTGGTTTGACTTTATACGTCTTCATCAAGTGCCAGACGTAGAGGGCGTGCCTCATCCCTGCTTCCTTGTCGGAAATGGCGCAGCAAAGCAAAGTGTTGAAAGTGCATTCCGTGATTTCCAAGCGCCGGTCCCGCATTTCATCTGCCATGTTGAAAGCTTCTAGAAGTTTTCCGTGTCTTCCGTAGGCGTTGATTATGGCATTGTAGTGAGTGTCATTTAAAATAACACCCTTCTGCACGAAGATCTCCCGAAGTTGTACGAGCTTTTCCATGGCGCCTCTTTTGTCCGCTGAATTCGCTATCGAGTTTAAAAGGCTCGTGTATGTTGGCTCGCTGGGCTCCATGCCGCGTTTTTTCAAGGCCGAGTAGAGCCGGAAACACTGCTTCATGTCGCCTTGGATCGAGAAGGCTCGAATCAACAGATTGTACATGTACAAGGTCGGTTTATCCCGGTTCTTTTTTGCCAGGTCGAGCACCCCGAGAGCAGCGTCGAGGTCCAGTTTCCCTGAAATTGCATGTCTTAGAAAACGTTTCTTTATACTTCGTAGTTAATTTTGCATAAAAAATTTAATGGAAATGCAGGTTTTTTGAGAAATAAAATTGCTGGGAAAAATGTTTACCAATGTGAGATTTTATGAGATTTGCGTATTTTCCAGGACTCATTCTTGCCCTCCTTGGAAGTCTCGCCTCGTTTTCCGTAAATTCTTCTTCGGCTTTTTCGGCTTCGTCCATCTCGATTCTGCGATGTTCCGAAAATCCCAGGTCGCCGAAAACATTTTTGTTCTGGGGTAGCTTTTGCGTGCAATACGTTCTTGGATGAATGAAAAACTCGGCTTTTTGAGAAATGAGGAGCTTTTGATGCTGAAAAACACTGGAAATCGCCGGACACCGCGATACCAGTGAATTTGATTTTAAAATAGCGCGTAAATGATACATGATAAAAGTGTCTATCGATCACTGCACCGAGATTTTCGAACTTGTAATTGGCATTTTTCACGAACAATTAATTGATTATTGCATATGTATCGTTTTACTGTTTTGTTTTCATTTTAACCTCGACGATTCACCCACGTGAAAATGCAACTGTCTTACCAACAGCACAAATTATCGACCCGAGATGGTAACTTCAGATAATTTCCGTAACTGTCATTGTGCTTATGTTGTTTCTGTAGACTTCGCTCTAAACGTCAAACATTCGAGAGAGATTTTTTACTCATTCGTTTCCTTGCAAGCAATAAATCATGGATCTAGCAAAAATGTCGAACGAGAAAAAACTGTACCTCTGCAGGTGGTACTTTAGAGGTAAATATCCCGAAGTTTTAGGTTAATTTTGACATTCGGTTCTCGACTCATTTTGGCACTTTATTATTTGATTTTTGCGTTTCTAGCCGGGTTCGCGATGCTTCCTTTTCTCTGGGCGGTGAACGCCGTTTGGTTCGCGAGACAAGCATTTTCAGAGCCACATTTCGAGGAACAAAAACAGATTAAAAAATGTAAGTTTCATGACACCGCACTTGCATTATTTTCGTCACATTTAACGGAAAATATTTTTCATTTTCAGATGTTATGTTTTCTGGAATCGGGGCGTTTATATGGGCAGCGGTTATTATCGCGTGGATCGTAACGTTTCAAACCCAAAGGGTAGCATGGGGCGAAGCTGGGGATTCCATAACTTACCTTTTTCCAACTGGGATTCCATAGATTTGTGCATGTTAAAATTAAAATAAGAAATTTACTTTCACTACAAATAAAGCCTTTTATATTTACCTTTCATTTTATTCACAACTCAAAAACTGAACTTGGAAAGAAAAAAACATGCAATAAAAACAGTACACGGAAAATGATTTCTGAAACATCTGTAATGTAAAAATAATCTATAAAACCAACTCATTCAAAAAGAAATCGTACCACAGTTATGCATTGTAAAATTATTATATTGTAAAATTATTCTGCAAAAATATGTCGACTCAATCTTCATCAACGAAATGTGTGACAATGTTTGATAAAAAGATTCCCTTGATTACGAAAAAGCTGTCCAGTTATCGGTTTTCCTGTTCCAAAAAGAAAAAAGCTTTGAACACATGACCATTTTGGAACGACTAAAACACCGATAATAGGGACTGCTTCACAGACTCTTCAACGTTTTTGGTATAATCAAGATTTTCTAAAATGTCCCTTTGTCAAACAGCTCGTCGTCTTTGAGCGTATAGTTTCAACTCTCGATAAACCAATCTCGACAAGAGCTGAAAAAGAAAAACAGATAAATAAATGTAAAAATTATTGAAAACAGTGACCAAAACGACTTGGAAACGTACTAAAAGAGCTAATAAATTGGATCCCATCAGCATGTAGAATACATTGTGCCAGTTACCATGGTGAGGCACGAAACCAACGAGCAGTGGACCGATCGCTGCCCCGATACTGCCTGTGCCGTCGATGATCGCAGTGACCGTAGCGAGTGCTTTTGAATTTCCCCCAAGACTCGAGTGGGTGCCTAATTCCGCCGATACAGCAGTCGTAATTAAAGCGTAAGGCCCGTTCACCAGCAGCCCAACTGCCATCAACATGACCACGTTCATTACATAACTAATGTTCCCAAAAAGGTCGTAAATGAACAGCTGAAACACGACATATTTTAATGTACATGATGAATTAAACAAGTACTTGTAAAGAACAATTTATGTACCATTGGAGTTGCAAATGCTAACATCCCCGCGCAAGTCAAAGCGCTCATTCCGCTGTAATCAGATAAAATCCCAGCCGAAATACCGCCCACAATGCCACCGATGTCGAACACCGTGGACATATCCGCGCTGGTCTTTGCTCCGTACGACGCTGAAATTGGTCAACATTTTTCTTTAATAAATTTTGTTTGCGATCGATTTTCTTGTTATCGTAATAATTTAGTTACTTGATTCGACTATGTAAAGTGGGAGCCAATACAGGAATGTGTAGTTGACTAATTTGGCGAAAAAAAGGGACAGGGAGAACTCGATAACTCCAGGGATGCGAATTGCGCCGAAGAATCCAATGGCTTCATGTCTCTCAGACGAGTTTCTGCTGTTGGCAAGGATCGGGCTGGTCTCGGTGTGCACGATTTCGTCCTTGAAGAAAAATTAAATGATAAAATGTGTCGCTTTACAGATCACAGCTCCAATAAAAGCGAAGAGCTAAAAAAATCAATTTGCACTCGACACTTAGTTACAAACATTGAACTTTAGTCGCATTTTATGTACAATTTGGAAACGTTAATTTCCATTGAAAAAAAAAAAACAAACTTTCATGCACTTACATCCAAAGCATCCTGGTGACGCCAAGTGTTGCGATAGATGATGCGCTACAATGCAGGAAATTAATAGGTTAAATTTTAGTAGGAGCTTGGCCTCATGCTCAAATTCTACTGAGAGCAATGCCAACAAAAAAGTTTACAACTACTCTTTCTCTTTTTTAAAATAAAAATTCCAAGCAGACAGCGCAGCTCTCGAAATAGTCACTACAAAAAGTACCGAGTCGCCGACGTTTCAACACTACGTAACAGCAGCAAATACTTTTTGAAACTCACTTCGTCGCCGGGATTCATGCTTGTATCATCGTCATTGACATCAGCGCCTTCATCGGAGGCATAACTATCGTCGATTTTCCTGCAAGCAGGAGTCGTGGGGGGAACGCAGCCAACATCTGTGGGATTTGGGGCTAGAAAGAGGAATATTATAAAACCAAAAAGGCCCATAATACCTCCTGGCACCATAAAACTCAAACCCCAATCGGACTCGACATACTCGGCGGCGATGAGGGCGCCCAAAATATTGCCCAGCGATGTGTGCGAATTCCAAATACCAAATATCAGCCCCCTTTTACCTTTTCCAAACCAGTTGCTTAAAACTGTAACGACGCCAGGCCAGCCTGACGTTTGAAATATTCCTCCCATTACCTAAAAATAATTGTCTTATTATATTTTGATTCGGTTGCATTTTCACGACGATTTTGTACCTGGACCACGAAGAAGTACCAGAAATTATGGATTTTGTAGAAGCTGGCAATGCCAAATAAATAACACGCGATTCCCGACGCGACCATTCCCAGGGAAAGAAAGTACCTCAAGTTCACTCTCTCCGCTATGAATCCACTGAAAACAATATGCAGCTTTAGTAAATGAGCACATCAAATCATTACAAAATGTAAGTATTTCGGCCGCTGTTTAAAGGAAACATGATGTCCATGTTTTCTTGAGTAGAAGAAATCTCGCTTATAAATTATTCGTGAAACTGATCGATTCATGTTACCTAAAGAACATGGCAATAGCGTAAGAGAACAAAAACGCGAAATCCAAAATTCCCAGCAGCAATGAAGCCTCCGAAGTATCTGGAAAGGAGTAAAAATCATGAGAAATTTCTCTTTGCGGAGTTGTAAATAGGTAAATTTTATCGATGAATGTTTTACCGAAAGGTGCCCAATTGCACCAAACATCTCGATTAGTGTCGTTGATAATTATGTCCGGCGGAGGCGATAAACCAGTGCAGTTCTTGTTCAGCGCGCCCTTGGCCACGGAGATGGTTTTCCTCGTCATATGATAACTCATGTATGCCATGTAAGTGAGCACGAAAATCCCACCTTTGTACAAGGTCCTGCGATTCAGTCGGCATTGCGGAAAACACCTTTTCGTCACCAAGGTCAGGACCTTAATACCCCAAGGAAAATCTCTTTGTGCTCCGGCCATACTTTTTTACGCTCGAAAAATCTTCTATTTTTTATTATCGAACAAAGGGCAAATTTTCACCCTGGCGGAAGATCAATTGTATCACAGCTTTCCTCTCTTTATGCAAGGGTAGATAATACTTTGCGGCGGGTTTCGAAAAAAATACTAAGTTTTTGAGCTCGTGGCAAAAATGTGCTTGTCGAATATAAGTATTTTTTGGGCGGGGAATAAAGAGTCGTGGAGGTGAGTCATGACCTGCAACAAAAGCAATGACATTTTTCGGGTTTGACATGTGGTTTCGAAGTTTCGAATTGTGCGCGTTTAGGAATGTGAAACTATTTTTTTTACATGGAGAAGCTATTTTCTACCTTTGTTTACTCATCTCCGAAGTGTAAACAACGTCATTGTCAACAGAAGTCAACTTCTCGGAAATTTTCCAGTGTTCTCCAGTCTCCAAGTCAAGGGTTCTCAAATACTTTCGGTTAATTGTTGCGTTTAATAACTATATAACTTTAATCATGAAATATGAATTAAACTTGTTCAAATCGCACATGACTTGTAAATCGCGATCGTTTTTAAAGTTAGGTAGCACCGATAAATTCAGCGTGCGCGATTTGAACTTTTGATTTCTGTTTGAAGCAATTATCGTCTTTCTTACTTTAATCATGTTTTTACGCATGCAAATGATTAGTAATTGATGAAAAATTCCTTACCTTGCTGCGATTTTCCTCACGAAACCTCACACTTTTTCACACAGTGCCTGTAGACTCCCTTTAGTAAATGATACCAAAGTTTCTCCGATCTCA
>JABFQM010002871.1:0-13507 GCA_022816865.1 Zelostemma sp. ZL-2020
AAAAGCTGCGAGAAACTGCGGACGAGCTGCAAAAAATTGCAAAAAACTACAGAATAAACTGCGAAAAGCTGCAAAAAACTGCACTGAACTGCAAAAAATGCAAACTGCAAAGAACTGCGAAAAGCTGCAAAAAACTGCGAAAAGCTGCGAAAAACTGCGAAAAACTGCAGTGAGCTGCAAAAAACTGCAATAAACTGCACAAAGCTGCGAAGAAATGCAAAAAACTGCAAAAAACTGCAAAAAACAGCAAACCGCAAACACCACAGAAAGCTGCAAAAAACTGCATAAACTGCAACAAACTGCGGAAAACTGCAGAAAACTGCAAAAAACTGCAAAAAAAGTGTTCTGCACCTCTTTGCAATTTTTAGCGGTTTTTTGCAGTTTGCAGTTTTCTGCAGTTTTCTGCAGTTTTTCGCAGCTTTTTGCAGTTTTTTCGATTTGCAGTTTTCTGCAATTTTTTGCTGTTTTTCGGCAGTTTTTTTTCATTTTCCTTTTTTTAGTGGATTTTCCTGCATTTTTCTCGATGTTTCGCATTTTTTTGAATTGTTTTCAATTTTTCCGCATTTTTTGAATTTTTCCGTATTTTTTTGAATTTTCTTGCATTTTTCTCGTTTTTTCGCTTCTTTCCGAATTTTTCAAAATTTCTATGCATTTTCCTAGATTTTTCGCGTTTTTATTCATTTTCCTGTATTTTTTTCTAATTTTCCCGTATTTTTCTCGATTTTTCGCTTTTTTTTGAATTGTTCCGTATTTTTTTTCAATTTTCCCGCATTATTCTCAATTTTCCGCATGTTTTTGAAATTTAAAAAAATTTTTTCGTAGTATTTGATATTTTACTAACTAAACAAACACTACCAAAAACGGAGTAAAAAAAGAAATCTTACTTTTCGTAATCAGCCATATCAAGGATACTCGACGGAGCACACGCAATCAAATACCGGACAATTTCTCTATGCCCAAATTTCGCAGCTAAATGTAAAGCTGTTTTCCCGCTCGCATCAATAGAAAGTAGAGAAAATCCTCTTTGATGAAGTTCTTTTAATCTCGGAAAATCACCCATTTTGGCAGCATTAATCACATCATCGCTCGATTTTCCAACCAATCCTGGGCTAAACGTATGAACTTCTGGACTTAACCCAAAAAGTCTTTCACATGGACTGTAAAAAATTATCTCCATGTATATGACTACCATATAAACCCATAAATTCGACATATCTATCAAAAATACCATCAATGTACCTTATCAATGTAGGGCTAGGTCGTGATTGGCCCGCAGCAGATTTCGAAAAACTGTCTCTCCCCGGCTCTTTGTGATTTTCCACTTCATTCAGAAAGTCCATAGTTTTCCTGGACGCACTTCTATTTATACTGTGACCTTTCGCGTCGACTTGAGCTTCGGATATTGATCCAACGCGACTCCGATTTTGCATACTAATCTGCGATTTAGACGAAGGCTCACGCGTTGGAGGTCGTTGTTCCCTTTCCGATGTCGCTGTTGGGCTCAGCCTTTTACGCTCGTTACTGACACAAATACAATTCAAAGTTCACCAAACGCTATCAAATCCGATAACACAGAGGAACCCCAAGATATTTTGCTTTTCGCCGTCTCAAATTTCGCAAAAAATCCTGGACGTCCTCTAACTTTTACGAGTATACCTATCCCGGGATCGCGATATGTGCTGACTAGAATTGGACGGGGGATTGCTCGAGTTGCTTTTTTCTCTCATTCCTGATCGAGCAGATTTCTCTTCGAGGATGTAAATCACTTCTACAGCAACGTCCGTTACGTAATGTAGCTGTTCTTGGCCTCTGTCTACCCTAAAGAAACGTTCCGCGGTGCAAGCTAAAGTTATGGAGCAAACGGTCATGAATTTTGGGTGAAGATCCGCGAATCGCTTTGGGTTTACGTACAATCCAAAAAGCAGCAATCGTCCATTGCGTAATCCTTCGCTAACAATTTTCTCAGCGACTCCAGATCCATTGTTGCGTCCAGATCCAATGGATCCGGGATCCAAGTGACCGCGCTTTTCTTCAACTTCTCTTTATCCGAGTGATTCGCCTCGTAATCAGACATCTTTATCTTCATCACTGGAAGCTTCAGTCTCTCTAGCGTTGTTCCTACTTCCCGGAATGGTTTACTAGAGTTTCGCCGTTTGGCAAGCATCGTAGCTTTGTTTAATAAGCTGAGTGATATTATAGATGGTAAAAGGCGACAGGCTTCTCCGTCAACCTTCATGGAACCCAAAGAAACTTGACTTTGATCGAAGTTTTCTCAGTTTTAGACAAGTTGGAATTCACGAACATTTCTGGCAGAACTGTACCATCGAACTAGTTCGGTGGTACAGTTCTGCCAGAAATGATTTTTCGGAATACAGTCGATTTGGATGAGAATGATTTAATAATGGTCGGAAACGGCTCAAAGGACCCGCAACATACGATTGGACACGGAAAAATGGCTATACCTGCATAGGTATGGTTCTTGTGGTTACAAGTTTAGCTGTACTGCATTGCGCAATACAAGTACCGTGTCCTCCGGCTTGGAGAAGTGGGAGTTGATATGTTGTGAGACCGACGACCTCGATGAGACCGTCGTCGGTGCCGGGTTCCTTACTTCCGATTCCACCTCCCCAAGGTCTAGTCCCACCGCCATAAGATGCGATGTTTAAAAAGACTATGGCGTGAACTCTGTGTTCCTTTAGTTTTGGTGTCATGTCTTGGCCATCACATTCCAAGGTCACGAATTCGGAAAGGTCTTTCCACTTCCGAATGATCAGATCTTTGCCGCCCATCTGACCGTAGAACATCTTATTGCGTAATCTTGAGTTGAACTTTTCAGGGTGAGCCTCTGAACATGATCAATCAAACACTTCAATGAATGATCTTTTGGAATCAAGTAGATTCGAATGAAAATGCTCGGATCCGGCTCGAAGGACCCTAAATATAGCTAGTCAATGTAAGTTATCGGCTCCACTGACCTCGAGCTTCGTGAAACTCCAGAGCAATGTGAGCATCCACTCCTAATGAATAGTAATTGTTGACTACGTTAAGTGGAAGAGTTTCTTTGCCTTTCCCCCCTTCATCATCGTTCGGAGCATCCGTATTCTTCTCGACTGTGAGCTGCCATCTGTCCAGCAATGTCGTCTCACTTTCACCGATGCTGGCGAGAATTTTGCTGATTGGTTCATCCGTGTAACCACCGCCCCAACCTAGCGCTCTGGCTAGATCATTCCCTGTGCCCAGTGGAAGGACACCCACTGCCGGAGATGGGGATACCCCGATTTGGTCCAACACCGAAAGCACCCAACCAACGGTGCCATCTCCACCACATGCGAGTATTCGCAAATTCAGCACTTTTTGGAACATTTCTAGCCTAGACAAGATTTGATCAATTGTTCAGTTGTTCCCCGGGAAGAACAGATTGGATCCAATCAGATCTGACCTGATCAGATCAGATCTGGTCAGATTTGGTATTGGACCAGATCTGATTCTAAAATTAGGAATTTTTAGGTCAGATCTGGTCAGATTTGGTATTGGATCAGATCAGATCCAAAAATCAGCCATTTCTGGATCAGATCAGACTCAATTAGATCCAATCTGTTGTTCCCGGGTCCTTTAGTGATGATTAGAACTTGGGTCAGTTGATCGTACCCCATCTTGGGTCCACCTTGAGTCAAATCGAAGACCTGCCGAGGATTAAGTAGCCACTGGAACTTCTGAAGAAGCTTTGTACCCTGATTTCCCCCGGACTTAGGATTAATGAAGACAATGACTGGTTTCACTACAGTTGTTGGAATCGGCTTTATAACCCAAAGTCTTCCAGGGTCCGCATTGTCCGCTTTGTCCTTTCCTTTCGCGTTCTCGCGATGAGATGCCGAGCTACCGTCGCCAGACTTTTTCTTCTTCGGTGACTTCCTAAGGCTACTCTTGAAGTTACCTTTCCTGGGTAATTTCACTATCCACGATGGCGGGACAACGATTGAGGCGTGTCCGCCCAATTCACAGTTCTCGCCAATGTTTTGGACGTTGAAGCAAGAATCTTTGTTGTGGTAGGCGGTTTTACACCAGCTGCAACTCACTGCGACTATTTCTTTGGATGAGAAACTGAGTTTCGATTGGAACGCTTTTCCGCAATTGGCACATTTTCCTTTTTGGGATCGTCGGTGAACCCAGTGGTGATGGGTGGACGTTTGTTCTCGGTACTGGCGAACGCCGACGTCTCGGAAGCTTGATTTGCAAGCGAAGTTCACGTTCTCCATGCAAAGGGTGTGGGCTAATATTCGACACGCTGAACATTTCACGCGGGGGCCGTGTTTCTGGACAGACAACGCGGAAGTGGCAGTATTGATCAAATCAGATCTGGTCGAATCAGATCAGATCTGGTCAAATCAGGTCAGATCAGATGAGATCTGGTCAGATCAGGTCAGATCAGATGAGATCTGGTCAGATCAGGTCAGATCAGATGAAATCTGGCCGGATCTGGTCAGATCAGATCAAATCTGGTGAGATCTGGCAATGGGATGTTTCCAATCCATCAAGAACTTATTTACCGAGCAGTCGTTGACGTAACAGAAGTCGCCGGATGCTGTCGTAGGCACCCAAAGATGTTCCCCATTGACAGCTTGTGGTCCCCAATCAGGTGTCGCTCGTAGCTCTTTTCTGTTACTGATGGTCTTGTTATCATCCCGGGCACTGCAAAATACCAAGATTCGAAATCTTTAAAGACAGTTCATCCCCAATTTTCTGTTCAGTTGCAAGTTTGTAATGTCTTGGATCGGGACAGCCCTGCCTAAGTCTTAATCAGCCTCGAATCAGGAGAACCTTGACTCCAAACTCTGGATATCCGGATATCATGATTGGATGTCAAGATTCCTGATCGACCTCTATACATACCCTCTCAGAATACGCAATTCCTGTTCAGGAATCAAGGCCGTGTATCTCGCTTTTACATCAGTCGGTAAAACAATGTCCACACTTTTGGAACGCGTGTTCTGCTGAACGTCCAGATAATTCCTATCATCGTGATGCCCGTTCTTATTATTAAAGCAAGAATCGACGGACGCCGCGCGATCTCTTTTGAGATCAGGCACCGTCAGAAAGATGTCTCGAACCACCAGCGACCTCTCGTCATTCCCTTCGACGTCTTCGTCATCTTCCAACTCCTCATTACTCGTACTGATATCCAAGATTGGAAGGTTGATCGGGAACGATGTCAGAGCTTCTTGTCTCGCCAGAGACCGTCTCCTTTGATGACCTTGAGGCCAGAACTCCTTCAAATCACTCTCGCCATCATCCCCTTCGAGTTCTTCATCTTCCGAATGGGTCAACAACGTGACCTTGATCTCCGGGCTTCCTTTCCTTCTGGCATCTTCGTCTTCCAAGATATCTTCCTGCTCATCTTTTTCTTCGCTGTCGTCATCGGCATCATCTTCTCTGGACGGTTCTTCATCTCTTTGGCTGATAAGGCGATTGTACTCTTCGACGCAGTCGCAGTGATGGCAGCCGGTCGTTTCCGGTTCCACCTTATTAATCGCTCCGCTCGATTTCTCGGAGAAGAAGTATTTCTCGCAGACGTCGACGCTCTTTGACCTTTGAGTACTTTGCAATTGAGGTACCTTCAGAGTGCTCAATTTGGCGTCGCTGCAGTCTTGGAATCTGACCGGGGAACAAGACGAGGACGAAGACGAGGTCGTCGGGAAATTCGGTCGTTCCGGGAAGCAGCTCCTCGTGTCCTCTCGGAGTCTTCCTTCGAGTTGGATCTCGTCGAAGGACGCGGATCTCACTTGTTTAGGCACCTCGAGACTCAGCTGCGACTTCATCTCGGCGCCCGTTGGCGTGCGTGACCTTTTGAAGGTCGAACGCAGCTTCTGCATCCTCTCTTCGCGATAACAGCGGCTACAACATTGTCCTTTTCCGCGCTTTCTCGTCTTTTTCGGCCTCTTCGGCTTCCGTTTCTCCTTCGCTTTGGCCCAGCAATTTCGTGCACACTAGGACTTCGAAAACCCGCGAAGACGGCGCGTTCGGCGCGTTGTTTCTCTCGCGTTCGCGGCCTGACTTCGCCATTCTTGGACTCTTTGGTATCGCGCCGCGGCTTTGAACTTTTGATCGATCGAAATCAATTCGTCGGGGTGGGATTGATGTCCTGCCCCGGCGGAGCTAATTTCGGGAAAGCGGCGACGAAATCGATGCGCGGGAAACGGCGGTGTCATCGTTTAATCATTTCCTCGTTCACTGATAATCCGTTCACGGTCACTGCTGGGACGACGTTTCGTGTCGGGTCATTTCCATCGCAACCGGTGCGAATTCAGAGCATTTTCCCGTCGTTTTAACGCATCGCTTCCGTTTTTACGAAGGGAAAATCACCTGTCGGAGACTCGCGGAAGGTGGAAGGTGGACTAAGCGATTGCCTGTTTCTCGAGATGATGGCAGGTCACGAGGAGGGATGGTTTCGTTTTCCTTTATTTTATCATTGCGTGGGATTGACTCGCTCTCTCGGGCAAGCATGCGCCCTTTGGTGATTCCACGAACGCGACTCACACGTGTGTTTAACAGTACCAATACCTGACTGAATCTGCGCTGTTTGTATAGATGGAATACGGGTTTACATGTCATTCGGGAGCTGTTTATAGAGAATCGTTTAGAGATTGACCCTTTTGTTTTTTATGGATCGTCGGTTCTGGCTTTTTGAGCGCATTGCGCTGGGGATGAATTTATTTGGGAGCGCGATTTTGGGTTTATCTTGGGAGATTCGGGATGATTAATTAGAGTTGATAAGTTGGAGAGAAAAATGAATTTTTGAGGAGATTAATAAATTGAAAATTTATGTTGTGAATTAGGGTTTGAATTTAACATTGAGAATTTGCATTGTGAATTATGCATTGTTGATTTACATTGTTGATTAGGATTGTAAATTGACGTATTAATGATTAATTGCGAATTAACATTGTAAATTGACGTTGGAATTGGACATTGATAATTTACATTGTAAATTACGCATTGAAAATTTACATTGTTGATTGACATTGTAAATTAACGTTCTAAATGAAACATTGATAATTTACATTGTGAATTATAAATTGCAAATTTACATTGTAAATTAACGTTTAAATTGAGCATTGCAAATTTGCATTGTAAATTACGAATTGCAAATTGGAATTGTGAATTACACATTGCAAATTGACATTGTAAATTACAAATTGCAAATTTACATTGTAAATTACATATTGTAAATTTACATTGTGAATTACACATTACAAATTTACATTGTAAATTACACATTGTAAATTTACATTGTAAATTACATATTGTAAATTTACATTGTAAATCAACGTTTCAATTGAACATTGCAAATTTACATTGTTAATTCACATCGTAAATTACCAATTGCAAATGTACATTGTAAATTACAAATTGCAAATTTACATTGTGAATTACAAATTGCAAATTTACATTGTAAATTACAAATTGCACATTTACATTGTAAATTAACATTGTAAATTACATATTGTAAATTTACATTGTAAATCAACGTTTCAATTGAACATTGCAAATTTACATTGTTAATTTACATTGTAAATTACAAATTGCAAATTTACATTGTAAATTACAAATTTACATTGTAGATTACATATTGTAAATTAACATTGTAAATTACATATTGTAAATTTACGTTGTGAATTTACATTGTAAATTACATATTGTAAATTTACATTGTAAATTACATATTGTAAATTTACATTGTAAATTACACATCGCCAATTTACACTGTTAATTTACATTGTAAATTAACGTATTAATGATCGAATTGCAAATTTACATTATAAATTAAAGTTCAAAGTACACATTGTAAATTACACATTGCAAATTTACATTGTAAATTATGCATTGCAAATCTACATTGTAAATTACATATTGTAAATTTACATTGTTGATCAACGTTTCAATCAAACATTGCAAATTTACATTCTTAATTTACATTGTAAATTACAAATTGCAAATTTACATTTTAAATTTACATTGTAAATTACAAATTGCAAATTGACAGTGTAAATTTACATCGTTCATTACAAATTGCAAATCACAAATTGCAAATTTACATTGTAAATTCACATTGTAAATTACAAATTGCAAATTGACATTGTAAATTTACGATGTAAATAACATATTGTAAATTTTCACTGCAAATCAACGTTTCTATTGAACATTGCGAATTTACATTTTTAATTTACATGGTAAATTATGCATTGTAAATTCACATTGCAAATTACACATTGCAAATTTACATTGTAAATTCACATTGTAAATTACAAATTGCAAATTTCCATTGTAAATTTACATTGTAAATTACAAATTGTAAATTTACATTGTAAATTTACATTGTAAATTACAAATTGCAAATTACGAATTGCAAATTTACATTGTAAATTCACATTGTAAATTTCAAATTGCAAATTTACATCGTAAATTTACATTGTAGATAACATATTGTAAATTTTCACTGCAAATCAACGTTCCTATTAAACATTGCAAATTTACATTGTAAATTATGCATTGCCAATTTACATTGCAAATTACACATTGCAAATTCACATTATAAATTTCAAATTTTCAATCCTCTCTAAAAGCATCGAAATAATTAATTAAACTCAATGACTAAGCATCAAAAATGAATTCTCCAGAATCTCAATGCCAGAAGAGTACTCGCGCGCACTCGAAAATAATTAGTCGCAAAGAATGTCTCCCTTAAATAAAAAAGGAAATTTCCCAACTAAAAATATCTACAAATATACCCTCACGTATGATGCAAATACGCGAGTTGAAATGAGAAAAAGTACTTGACGTTCCAAAGGAAAATCGATACAAAGTCACAGGTCTCGCATTAAAGCGTCATAGCTACCTCCACTTTAAGCCTTCATATGTGGCCTAATTTTTATTCGAGACGTTTCAGCCGACCCTTCAATTAATCAAGCCTGCTTTATAAATCATATTAAAAATGCGCGACGATTTAATTATCAATACAAGAGAGTGCTTTCTATTTACAGCCTAAACAAGGAGATTAAGATCTCATTATCTCCATTTTGTCGGAAGATTTAATCCGCCTCCTCTCGGTTTTAATTAATTTCGACGTCGACGCGAACTTCTCTAAAAGGCTCGAATTAATTTCTGTATTCGTGTTGTGAGCGCGAATTTTTTTCGGGAACTGAGTTTTTGCGGATGCCAACCTTTGATCTGTATCAGGATCAGGATCTTCACGGCATCGCAAATTTGTGCCTTCCGCAAATTGCACCCGCTGTCCCAGATCCGGCGGAAGTCCGAGCAACCTACAATAAATACCATACACAAAAAGCATGTTTGCACGAAAAAAAGCGGAGTGCGCTCGCGAAAAATAGATCGAAACGAAATTCGGGCGGATCCGGAAACGTGTTTCGGGGGTTTTTTAGGGTTCGTCGAGGCGGGAAATTGGAAAAAAAAGTGTTCCCTACCTGGGGTT
The DNA here is from genome assembly GCA_022816865.1 of Zelostemma sp. ZL-2020. Taxonomy (NCBI): domain Eukaryota; kingdom Metazoa; phylum Arthropoda; class Insecta; order Hymenoptera; family Platygastridae; genus Zelostemma; species Zelostemma sp. ZL-2020. The sequence goes on from JABFQM010002871.1 coordinate 9,488, forward strand.
CGAACCTGGGACCTCGGAAAGTGGCGCGCTACCCAGCCCACTCGCCCACGGCGCAGGCCGAAATTTACGGTCGCAGTTTCCGCGTTCCCGAACGTTTTCGTGGGCTTTTTTCGGGGTTTCTGTACTGGTACAGAACGCAATGTGTAATCGGCAAAAAAAACTCACTTATTTTCCGTTGATAAAGTCTTCCACGTGCCTGGAAACGGGCACACGGGTCGGAGATCTTTAGGGCACTTTATTTGTGGGTTTACCGACTTTTTCGAGCGATTACAGCAATTAAAACAGCCGGTTTTTCCCATTGTCTTATCGCAGTTTTGTAAGGATTTACATGATTTATCACGAAGCACAGGGAAATTAATTTGGATACACTGGACATCGAATTTCTGCGAGGAAACATTAACGATTGCTGCAATAAACGGTTATTACTGAACGGGAAAGAATAAAAACATCGAGCGCGTGCGATTGTGGACGCAGAACCGGTTTATTTTTTCTTGCATAACGATTTCTAATGTTTTAAACATAAAAAATGCGTCCTTGATCGTGCTCGAGTGTATGGCCAAGGATGAGTGACGAGTGCAGTTTCACGCTCATTCTTTTTACGAGTTATTAATTAATAGTTATAGTAATTAATATTTCATTAATATTAATAGTAATATTAATGTTTCGGGCCTCGTTTTATTGATTGTAATTAATAAAACGTGTCCTGGAAGAATTTCCAAATTGGAAATTAAAAAAAAAAAAATTTTTTTTTTTTTTTTTTGGAAAAAGTTTTAACTTACCCTTCGTTATCCGCGTCTTCCACATCGTCGTTTTCTTTATCCGCCATGGATCGCGGTGAAATGCAAGGAATTTTAGCGACGATTTCTTATCATTTCTTTGAAACGCGATTCGAGCCGACTGAATCAAGTTCCCGTTAGTCGCTAGTTTTACTAATGTACGGCTTCCGAAGCCATAACTCGATGATATTTTCCGTAATTCTGTAATTGCATTAAGGCTTTTCATACGCTCGCGATGAAATCCATAAGAGAATTTCGAAAAAAGATTTTTAATATTGCGAAAGATTAATTGAAGAGGAAAAATTACTATTAAAAACAAATGGAATGTAATCTTTAATGAGAGAACAACATTTTTTCAAGTGCTTAAGGTTGGCCTTGAAATTCTGGGTCGCGGAGCCTCCTTAATACTTTATAATGCACTTAGACGCGGCTCGGATAAAAGAGAAACCTTGAGTTTCTTTGGATGACGAAAAAATGAAAAATCAAATTTTGAAAATGAACACTTTTGGATGACATTTTTGGATGAAAATTTTTGGATGAAATTTTTGGATGAACTTTTTTCTTTGGACGAAAATTTTTGGATTAAATTTTTGGATGAATTTTTTTCTTCAGATGAAAATTTTTGGATGAAAATTTTTTGTTTTGGATAAAAATTTTTGAACGAAATTTTTGGATGAACTTTTTTCTTTGGATAAAAAAATTTTTTTGGATGAAATTTTTCGGATGAAATTTTTGGATAAAAATTTAGGAAAAGTCGGAAGTAAAGAAAAAAGCATGATGTGTATTTATTAAACGACATTAGGTTACAAATCACGTCTGTTATCGGTAATGCATCGGATTTCATTTTTCAAAGGACATTTATTAGTTCACGTATTCACATAACATTTCTTCATAAAAATATATTTCCAGAACATATCTGCGACATTTGAATAATAAACCATTTAATTCGGCAATTGACGTTTTTATGTAATAACAATCGTAATAACATATTTTTGTAGTAGTTTCTTGTTACGAAATACATTGGAAAACATACTGAGTGCGATGAATGCAGTTTACGCATTGTCGTATCCTTGACAAAACGCGTTTTGTCATGAGAGAAATGATGCTCCGCAAGTAACAAAAGTGAAAGTGTCACTTGAGCGAATTTCGGATTTTTTATGCGCGCTGGTTTACCGAGATTATTCTTCCTCTTCCTCCTCTTCCTCCTCCTCTTCCTCCTCCTCCTCCTCCTCTTCTTCTTCCTCCTCTTCTTCGGCTTCTTCTCCGCCATCGCCCTCTTCGCCTTCTTCTTCTTCGTCGAACTGGGGCTCTTCTAAATCATCGTCCGCAGCAGCTTTAATATCTTCTTCGCCTTCCGGAGATTCCGGATCGCCAGTTTTCTTGCCTGGTCTTTCACCGAACCATTTCGGCAACTTCGCTGTTGAAACAGTGCGGGGTGTAACGTTTTCGGTATTTTTTTGGAGGGGGAATGGATTTTTTAGTGACGTGGATGCGGGAATGTGGGATTTGAGAAATGTGAAAAACTTTGCTGCGGATCCGAGCGTTTGATTTTAAGATTTGAGAGGGAAAAATTGTAATTGTGAATTTACATTGTGAATTTACATTGTAATATTGTCAATTTGCATTTTGAATTATCAAATTGTAAATTTACATTGTAATATTGTAAATTTACATTAAGAATTATCAATTCGTCAATTAACATTGAAATATTGTGAATGTACATTGTAAATTTTCGAAATGTGAATTTACATTGTGAATTGTTGAATTGTCTATTTACATTGAAATATTGTGAATTTACATTGAAATATTGTGAATTTACATAGTGAATTATCTAATTGTCAATTTACATTGAAATATTGTAAATTTACCTTGTAAATTTTCAAATTGTCAATTTACATTTGAAATATATTGTGAATTTACATTGTGAATTATCAAATTGTGAATTTACATTGTAATTTTGTGAATTTACATTGTAAATTATTAAATTGTACATTCACACATTGTAAATCATCGAATTGTGAATTTACATTATAAAATTGTGAATTTACATTGTAATATTGTGAATTTACGTTTTAAATTATCAAATTGTAAATTTACATTGTCAATTATTGAATTGTAAATTTACATTGTAATATTGTAAATTAACATTGTAATATTGTAAATTTACATTGTAATATTGTAAATTTACATTGAAATATTGTGAATTTACGTTGTAAATCATCAAATTGTAAATTAACATCGTAATATTGTAAATTTACATTGTGAATCATCAAATTGTGAATTTACATTGTAATATTGTAAATTTGCATAGTAAATTATCAAATTGTCAATTTACATTGAAATATTGTTAATTTACATTGTAATATTGTAAATTTACTTTTTCGAATTATCAAATTGTGAATTTACATTGAAATATTGTAAATTTACATTGTAATTTTTCAAATTGTCAATTCACATTGTAAATTATCAAATTGTGAATTTACGTTGTAATTTTGTGAATTATCATTGTAAATTATAAAATTGAACATTTATACATTGTAAATCATCAAATTGTGAATTTACATTATAAAATTGTGAATTTAAATTGTAATATGGTAAATTTACATTTTAAATTATCAAATTGTAAATTTACATTGTAAATAATCAACTTGTTGATTCACATTGTGATATTGTAAATTTACATTGTAATATTGTAAATTTACATTGTAATATTGTAAATTTACATTGTAAATTTTCAAATTGTAAATTTACATTGTGAATCATCAAATTGTAAATTAACATTGTAATATTGTAAATTTGCATAGTAAATTATCAAATTGTCAATTTACATTGTAGTATTGTAAATTTACATTGTAAATTATCAAATTGTGAATTTACATTGAAATATTGTAAATTCAAATTGTAAATTATCGAATTGTCAATTGACATCAAAATATTGTGAATTTACATTGTAATTTATCTAATTGTAAATTTACATTGTAAATTATTAAATTGAACATTTATACATTGTGAATTATCAAATCGTAAATTTACATTGTAAATTATCAAATTGTACATTTACACATTGTAAATTATCGAATTGTAAATTTACATTGTGATATTGTAAATTTACATTTTGAATTATTGGATTGTAAATTTACATTGTAAATTATGAAATTGTAAATTTACATTGTAAATTAAAGTTTTAAACTAACATTACAAATTCCCATTGTAAATTACGCATTGCAAATGTACATTGTTAATT
>JABFQM010002872.1:0-13503 GCA_022816865.1 Zelostemma sp. ZL-2020
GGGGAACAGTAAAATTAAAAACTCAAGTACCTTTTCAGAGAAGACGCAAACCCTCATAAAGATCACACAGTTCACGAAAGCAAGTACCTAGCCTAAGAAAGTTACTCCCATCGAAAAATTTAGCTTCAGGAACAGAAAAAAGTTCTTTTTCTACCGATTTTTCTAATTTTTTGTCGTTATCCTCGTACTTGAGAAAACTCTTTGAATTTCCTTATTCGTCTAACATAAAAGTCCTTTCAATTATTGCACCTTTTTTTTCATCAGCAAAATGGTACACAATATTTTATTTTCCAAAATACTCCGTTACATAAATTAAGTCACCTCCGGCCATGCGCAAGAATCGATATAGATTAATAATTTGTATGATGAGTTACGACACTTATGTCTCAAAATTTTGGAGATGGCCAAACGCATACAATCTTACACAATATTAGATTCGACACAAAAGACACACGATTGTGACACAATGTGAGCAGCCAAGTTCCTGAATCACACACAATATAAACAAAACTGCGACAAACTATAAGTCGTTTTGTGCTCAAGACGTGAAGTTGGATGACGTATGCTACTTTTATCGAATGTTGAAGATTACGCTGAGCAGAATTTCAATTCGCAAAGTCCAAAATATATCGGGCAGACTGGCCCTATGGAAACGGCTAGAGAATTCGTGCACGGACGCGATGCATATCCGTGACGGACACTTGTCTTCTTAAAAATTGACCGTGCAGCACAGTTCTCTCAAGTGTCACAGTTCGGGAAATAGTCTCAATGTCATCGCTGAATCGCAATGATGGGGTAATCGGAATAAATTACACGACTTGCTCGACACTGGAATGATTGTGTTGTGTTAATTAACATCATAGAGTAAAATGTACATTCAGGAGAAACGTATTTTGAATTATTTGACAGGATCGTGAACGAAGAAAAGCGCGCTCTTTCCTTCGAATTAAAAATATCGCATAATTTAATATACAAATAGCATAACATTCAATTATTCGCCCTCTTGTTTCACCTGACATGGTAAAATCGTTTATATTATTGATTCGGTTATGGCACTATTTTATGAAATATTAAAAAGGGATTCTAAATTTTCATCCTTTTAGGAGATTGTAATAAATAATCTCAAGCTACACTCCTTAGGAAACGAATATGTAACATATCTTCAACAATAGTTATCAATAATGTTCGCTCGCGATCGTGATTAATGATAGTGCATTCCAATCAAATACTAGGTATATGCTATTTTTAAGTATCATATGAACTATTACATGACGAACACTGTAATTGTTCTCTTAACTTAATTAACGATTAAGATATTTATTGCGTGGACTGCTTATTTTCACGCAATAATTGAAATTATTTCAACCTTAGTGCATGTATATACGATCTTTACTTTCACATCTTCCAATTTATATTCTCTAAGCCTCGGTAATGTCCATATTTCTTTGGCAAATCTGACTAAAAGTTAAGTTGCTCAGTAAATTCAATAACCATAACAGAAGTTGTACAACTCTACAAATCCTATATAGCCACATATTGCCCATGAAAAGTAGTACGTAGCCGAAAAGCCATGGTGCACCCATAAACACGTAGAGCTTTACAAACATTGAATACTGTCTTTTTATCTTTTTTTAAATATTTTTGGTAGCAATCTTCGTGCTGCGACATATGGTGAAAATTTTGTAGCTCGTGAAAATGAATAGCACATTATTCAAAAACAGGGTGACTATGGGCAATAGATAGAAGTAAAAGAAAAATATAATTTTGCGACCTTTTCTATAATCAGGAAAATTAACCTTAAACATAAAGTCACTTGGAAGTCCTGGCCAAAATTCGAAAATAGCCGCCATTATAGTTGGAATAGAAGAACCACCCCATACATATATGCTATAGAAGAAAAGTTTACGATTTTCTTCATCGCGGTCGGCATTTTTTGAAGATGCAGGGGCCCTGCAATGGAATTTGGTGATACCCATGGTTATGTCGACGCAAACGATGTTCAGCCAGAACATTGTTGAATGAGTCAAGAATTGCGCTGCCAAGAACATCATTCTTACAGTTGTATCGCTTATTCGATATTTAAAAATATCAAATATCATTAATAACCCTGGTAAAGATACTAGAATAGCCGATTCTACGTAGTGGCGGAGGAGTGCTCTATTAAAAACACCTTTTCTGAGTTCTAGTAATGAGCAATACAGTACTATGACGATTGCATACATAATCCCTTGGATCAAGACCGACGACAAGTACATCGGCCACGAGTACGCGTTAATCCCAAACAAAGTAAGGGTTACCGAGTCACCTTCACTTTGGATGTTCGAATCGGTCAAACTCGCTGATAAAATGTGCATCACAATTTCCACACATCGATTTTCTGATGTCGCATAAAATTCTTGTTCAAATGTTATTGAAGATGTGTCGTTGATACGCTTGAAATCAAGTCCATGTATTTCGAGGACTGAATTGTCTGGAAAGTCATAATTTATGCTGTCACTCACACATTTGTATACAGAATCAAATGAAGAACCGTTGAAGCAACAATTGTCTTGCAAATAGTCAACATGAGGATCGCGTTTCATTTTGATGCCAATGTAAAAGTCGTTGCAAACAACTTTTCAGTAAAACACTGAAATCATTCTAAACGAAACGCACTCTCCGTTGATTCGAAAGCGACTATTGACAAATACCTCTTCAATTCTATTTTCAAAATAACGTGTTTTGGGGGCATGTTAGTAGGGCAAAAAAATAATTTGTATTATTTCATGGAATCGTTCACAAATAAGATTGGGCCTATTTTTGTAGATCAAAAATATATCATCACAGATCATAATAAATAACAAAGTAACTAATGATCGAAGGGCTGTTATTTTGACACAATCCTGAGTCCGTATTTTAATTATTTAAATTATTCAAAAAAACAATTTAGTTATAACTCAATTTTATAATGAATCGGTAACGCCTGAATTAATTTAAAACTTCACTTATTTCGTGAGCGTTGCATCTATATAGCGTGTCGATGGGTCAAGACATACAATGAAAACGAATAATGATTAATCAAACGTTCAGCTTCGATTTTATATTTTAATATGTATAGACTACATATTTGTCACACTTGTGACAAATATGTATTAAACTATGTGTTGAACTTGAACTTCTTCCTCAACAAAATAGTACTAAGCATTAATGAATGAACAATTGTTACTAACGCTGTATTAAGCGTAAAAGAAAACGCTTCAATACCCCAGCATGGAATCGAAAGTTGACAACTTTGAACTGGAATACCTCGCAACTTTTTTCTTCATGTTTTTCAGCACAAAAAAATCAACAGGATCCTATTATGTTATACAGATAATGTAGCAACATTTATCTTGTAAAAAGTCAATATAAGTTCTTTCTTACTTTTTTATTGAAAGAATAATAGATGTCACAACATTTATCTCGCGAAAAGTTAATATCAGGTTCCTGTTTGATTTTTGTGGTAATGTTGAATTCTCGCAAGATACGCATCAGCAAGGCACTGATAGACTTATGAATTGAATGGAGTCTACAATAATTAGAAGATATCTATATTGACTAGTTTAATTTGTTCACCTGTCCTTTCCTTTCATTGTATCCTGAGGGAATACCTGTGAGGGGATAGCCATAAACTGTGCTTTTTGATTAATTCAATAGAGAAATGTGTACTATTCGGCGTTAGTACGACGCAGTTATTTTTGGGTGAACGAATTACTTTATTATGATCACAGTCATGAACATGAAATCTAGCTATACGTTCGTTGTTCCTCGCAACTAATATGAAGAATGCTGCGGTGCACAGAAATCATGCAAATTTACAAACTGTTGAAACGAAATTTTGAAATTATCGTTTTTCAGCAACGAATGATTTAAATATCCTGACTTCAAAAACAGTAATTGATAATTCAAGTGTAACGTAAACATCATCTCCACTCGTTCGTTTTTCGGTTACCATCTACTTTGTTCAAAGCACATCTTAATCCGACATTTTGATGATAATTATGGTTGTACAGTAAGTGAGTAAATATTTATTTACACCATCGATTGGTTTTTTTCACACAAGAATACATGTAATATGTACTATAATAATAAGACTCGATATAAAGATAAGAAACACGATAGCCAGACGAATTCGATTGAAATACATTGCACCCCGGTATTCGATTTAAAGAACAATTACATGAAATTCAATGAAATTATCGATCACATCGGGTAATCTGGCGGTTGGCAATTGTTTTGTCTTCCGGAGGACAAGTAACTTTTTCCTTGGGAACAGAAACTCAGTTGACAGTGTCCAAAGTTTATTGGACAGATTTGAGTTGCTTTGTCGTAGCGACCTTATAGACTACATACAATAACAATTAGTTTTCCACGGCAAATTTTCGAATTCGCTACATTTGCTTTTCTCAAGTGCTTTTTACTTCTACGAAGATATACAGGTTTCACTCAACACGTCGATACAGACGTCAGCATTTCAACTATGTACTTATCAATGTGAATCAAACGTAACTCATCAGTACCCGTTCAGCAATACAAGACTCAAAAATCTCAAAACAATTAACTACAATTCAAGGGTAACATAAACATAATCACTGCTCTTGCGACTGACGGTTTACATTCTGGTAACAACTTTTTTTTTGCACGCTTTGATAACATTGTCGGTCGCTTGATAAATTTATTAACCAGAGGGTGATTTGAACAAAGTCGCAAATCCTAATCAGAATCGAACTGCCCATGAGACCCAGAACCACGGCAAAGAACCAAGGTGCGCCCATCAAAAGATAGATTTTCAGAAATATAATATACTTATTTTTCAATTGAAATTTCTGATTTTTTGTTCCAATCTCCATACTTCGGCTAATCCGATAGATTTTGTAGCTTGTATAAACAAAGAAAACGTTATTGAGGAATAGAGTGATGATTGGCACGAAAAAAACGTAGGCATAAGCGATTAATTTCTCACCATCCCTATATGTTAGGAAATTAACTCTTAATATGAAGTCAGTTGGCACTCCTGGGTAGAATTCAAAGAAAACTGCCACCATACATGGAATGAGAGCACCACCCCAGACGATTAAACTATAGACCAAAAGTTTACGATTTTCATCATCTTGGCTCTTTTTTTTCGAATATGCGAACACAACTGGCTGAATCTTAGTAATTGCTATTGTCATGTCGATGCAAATGATGTTTAACCAAAAAAATAATGATTGATTAAAATATTGTATCGACAAAAACACTATGCTCACAATCGCGTAACTCATTGCAACGTCATATATGTCACATAAAGGTACGATTAACGTTACGCAACCTGCAATCAGCAAAGACACGTACTGGCGAAGAATCATTCTATTATGGATACCTTTTCCATGTTTTGGTACGAAGCAGTACAACATGACAACGATTAGGCAAATAATTACTTGCACTACTTGAGATTTTATGTGAATGTCCATTCCGAACAATGTCTCAGGTTTCAAGTTTCTAGTTTGGTCAGATTGATTTCTGAAACACGCTGCCACAATCTGCGAGACGATTTCCACACATACATTTTCTGATGTGGAGTTGAAATTTTCATCAAATGAAATCGACGCTGTTTTGTTTGCACATTTAAAAGTAAATTCATGTTTTTCAGAACGTGAACTGTTATGAAAAATATAATTTGTGCTGTTACTTGAACATCTGTGCTTAGAATCAAACGAATGATCGACGTAGCAACAGTTATCTCGCAAAAATTTTATATCGTGTGCTTGTTCCATTGTTATGACAATGTAATCGTGGGATGGAACTGATGACTGAGGCACGAAAATATTCGATGGTGGACTTCGATCTTAAGGAAAATCTAGAAATGAAAGTGAAAAATAGAATTATTAAATTAAAAGAAGTAATCGGAAAAAAAGTAATCATCATCATTTTAAACTAGTTGGGAGTTTTAGTTAACTAGTTAAAAATGACTGTGGTAGCTGCAATCAAGATTCCAAAATGTCAAACATTACAGTCGCCATAAAAGTTCGGCCTTAGATTTGAAGGAAAATCGATGACCGATCGACGACCCTATAGAGTGTGAAAAAAAACAATTTTTCCTCCGGATTCTGAAAGTCGGAAAAAAATTGCTCCTTGCATCAGTGAGGTAAGTTTCTCGTCACTACCCTCGTCAAAGGAAGGACAGTAAAACGCAATTTTATCCACGTGGCAATGGATTCGTCGTTTTGATATCGTTGATGAATCATGGGAAATTTTTTGCCGAAACGCTCTTCATAGCAGTTTAGGGTTGATTACTTCGATCGTAAGTTTATCGCAAGTTGATTGTAAGTAAAATTCGTTCACAAAAATCGCGTATATACTTGCAAATTTCTTCCAGAACTTGGTTTTCAACTGAAAAGTTGAGGCACTCACAGAAATTGTTATGAGTTAATTGCCTAAATTCAACAGAAACAGTATAAAATACACGGCAAACAATATAATATATACAGGTAAGGTGTAATCCAACCTTATAGAATTACCAAAAGGATTTTTATGTTCCGTTGTCAATGGAAGTACTAACAGATAAGGTATGTACTTGTATTAGGTTGATAATAATGACTCAATAGTGACTACATTGATAGGAATTCCAAATTGAAACTTAAGTACCTAATAAATCCATATTCATAAATAAGAAAGAGTTTCGTCATAAAATTTACCACTAGTTATCAACGTTATCAATGTGAGGAATCAATTGCTACTTGGATGAATTTGCGTTTTACTCCATTTTGCCTAAGTTTTGTGACTGAATTTAGGCTTATTGCAATGATAAATATCTTACCAAACTGATGCGGGGAGTCATTATGTTTCTGATTCGCCGGATCCACAGGATAAATCGAGTTTTCTTTCGCACGTGTGTACTCGATAGAATCGTCGATTCGTCATCGATTTCATTTCGAATCAAGGGCCGAACTTCTATAGTGATTCAAATGTTAGTAACTTTGGAGTCTTATTGCAGCTCCCACTTTATTCTTCATTCAAACTGTCAACTTACTTAAACAATTAATGCGAATCGAAAATAAATCTGTTGTCGAGCTCGAAATGAAGACCGTTATTTGTCAGCGGAGTTCAACCAACTGCCTTGTGCTGCCTTGTGAGCTGCGCATGTCACATTGTGCATGTTCTAGGTTCGAACTGCGGCTTTACCGCGGCTACTGATTGGTCGATACTTCGATTGGATAAATGTTTTTTTTTTTAATAAAAGAATTGTGATTTTAGAAGTTCTCGACGATCCGAGTCATATGTTAGTATAAAACGATAGTGTTTTGATTGATTTTTCAACGGTTTTAATCCCAGTTTCATTCCAAAGAGAAAAAAGAGAGAGATGTAACCATTTGAAGTTATCGCATGCTATCAAAGCATCGATCATTTTCGATCGATGGATCGAAATCGTGGTATCTTCTTCCACCGCGACTCTCATTGGCTGTTTTCGCTCGGGAAGAAAAGGGAATACCGTATTTTAGGTTCCATCAAGGTCATTATATCTATGTTATCCTCATTATAGCCAAGGTAACAGAGAGCGTCAGCGGGCGCGGTGGCGGGATTTTCAACTGGATATCCTGGAAACGTTCCCTTGGGTGTCGAAAAATCGAGCAAAATCTTTGCGATTTCGTGGGGACTCGTCGACGCCGTGGACGTTTCAAGGCATAGCAATCGTTAAGAACGGAACTCTTTTCAGCTCTTGTAGACGTCTTTGTATATGGGCCGCATATGAACCACATATGGATCGTATGCGGACCGTATATATTTCATATGCGGGTTCCCTGGGCACCATATACGGGTCAACCGTATGTATTCATAAAATCTATACGTTCTGCAGGATTCGTCAAAAAATCCACGCTCTAGTTTTGAATTCAATATTCATTTTATTAATGACGGTTTTATGAACGTTTACGTTTAATTCTTAATTTTATGCTTTCGCGTACCTCGACTCGTCACGGCGCGCTTTGTAAGTGTTTAAAGGACTTCTCCTGTTTCTCGTATAAAAATAACGTAGCAGTTTTTTGTATTTTATCTGAATAAAAAACGTCTCGGCGTTTGTTTTTCTCGCATCGAGGGAGACTCGGTCTCCTCTCGTTTTAGATAACCGACTCGGCGGTTCCTTTCCGAATATTTTACTTGTTCACCTTTCGGTGCTCGGATGCGAATGTCGCGAGGATCCTCGAAATCGTTCGAGGTCCTCTCGGCGAAGCTGGAAAAACTTACGCCCATTTTTCCTTTTGACCTATGATCGCATCGAGGGCGTGATTATCGAGGTTGTTTTTAACGGAAATTCCGAGACACATTCCGTTTTCGAACGCAGTTAATTTGAGTGACGAGTCGAGATAAGAAGACGGTCGAGGCGAAATCGGCACAATAGATATTTTTTACAAGGAGAAAGTTACTGAAGGACAGGGATGATTTAGGGCTACGGAATGTTCGTGGAAAATTTTCCTAAAGATAAATAATGAATTTTATTTTTCTTAAATCTTCTTTTCTCGACGTTACAGATACTTACAGCTGTTTTGATACCCTTGAAAACAAAATTGATATAAATCATTCCGATAATTTAGAATCCCGGTATTTGGATCGGACGATAAAGTTATTAAGACTTGAATCGATGTACAGTTTTCAAGTATCGGTACCGTGCAATTCGCGCATACTGAAAATACAAACAAGATTCTGAGTTAAAGATATTGAAGATTAAGCAGCTTAATAAATAACGATTATGATTTGGTAGAGGACAAAGTAGAAGTTGCGGAATTTGAATCGCGATTAAAAAAACTGTTAATAAAAAGCCAGCACTAATCTTTTATGTCACAATTAATGATAAAAATTACTTTCCTACCCAAAACCTTATAAAAACAAAAAATCATTAATAATGAGGAACATTTGAGGGTCAAAAAAACGACTTTTCATTAAGCAGCGAAGGTTTAATGCATCTGACAATGTCACTTATTTAGTCATTGAAACTCTCGATGATAAAGACACTTTTTCTTGAATTCGATGAGGTACCAAAAGTACATTCCGGTTTTTTACGAATTCATGCTGAACCAACCATGCCTGTAAGTCATTAAAATTTATTAATAAATTAATTTATCCATCACTGTTTGAAAGTTTCAATATAAATCTTATTTCAATTTGCTCTATAAAATATTAATTGATGAAACGTCCAAGTAAATAATAGAAATTTACAAGCATTTTGGCATAGGACTTGCTGTTTTGAAATCAACACGCGCGAGTTCAGTAAATGAGCCGGCGTCCAAAATCAGTAATCCAATGTCGGTCTCTCTCGCTTTTCCCCATATCAATGAACTGACAACCACTCCGTCATCTTCATTCTAGTATTCAAACAAAAACCATCAAAAATTGTTCACAAACAGCAACGAGATCATGAAAAGTTCCTTTCATTGATTACCTTTCCGCTTGGATCAGGTACGAAAATCGGCTCGCTCGGGTAAACGTTCGTTTCGCACCAAGTTTTTTTCGTCTTGGTTACGGTGTCAACCTTAATCAACTGTTGACATTAAATGCTTGTATCAACAAAAGCCAGATTGTCAACATTCTTCTCTCCCAATTTTAATGTACTGACCACGCCCGAGTTTTCCAGATCCACATCACTACATACGGCATAAAAGAATCGATATTCTTTTCCCATGTAAGATTCGTAATTCAATCGAGGGGTTTCGCAGCCGATGGTGCTCAAAAGTTCGGGCTTCACGAAAACGTTCCCTGATGGCAGTCTGTAAGCCGCAGCCGTTTGTTTAAAAACGTCATTAATTTGTTTCTTAATTTTTGCCCTCTTCAGTATTTTTTTGCTACATTTCATACGGAAATCAGCAGGGATAAGATTTTCCTCGATCGGAGCGTCTTCCGCGGGCTTTTTCATCGGCATAACGAAGCGTAATGGCCGACCTCGAAAAAGGTTCGGATAATTTGGGTTTTTATGGATGTTCTAAAAAAAAGTTTCATAAATAACGAGATTCGGGAAATCTATCAACGCCGATGAGGCTCAGAATGACAATTTCCTTACTTCCAGTGCGTCTTTGTACATGCAGTCTATCATTTTGGAATCTTTATAGCAGCAAACGTCGAGGACAATAAAATCCCCGTCACACGTTTCGAATTGATTGATAATGTGGAAGTAGAAAAACGCTTCGGCGACGAAAGTTCTTTCCACTTCCCCCGTTTTCTTGGACACCACTTGAATGAGGGTCTAAACATGCAGAAGAAGTGTTCAAAAAGCATTGTTTTACGTTTAAATTGCTAGAACTAAATATACACACATTTTCATGCTCGTGCCACTTCAAACAATGCGATAAGGGAAAGTCCCTGAATTGACTGCACACAGATTTAACGAGACTCACAGCCAATGGTTGCTCGATTATAATGTAATAATTTTCAGTGATGCCAAAAGTGTGAATGTAAGATGGATTCAGAATCCATCTCGATGGCACCGTCGCTACTACTTCCGCTTGATCAAACATGGAAAGTTTTTTCTTGTTTCCTGACTCGTCTGCAGCCAAACGCCAAAAAGGGAAAGATTTTTTGTATCCTGCATTGTATTTTTTTTGTCATTCAAAACAATAAAAATTTGAACCCACCGACTGTTGTTGTACTTGGCGAGAAACGAATCACATTGTAGGCGGGTCCTTTTAAGGATATACTCAGTCCTACGTTGTAAACTGTGCCATCATTCATTACATGAGGATGTGAAGTGTGATTAACGACGCCAACGTACTTTGATACATTAACCTGTGAATATCATACTGTAATCATTTCTGAATGAATGAATGAACCAGACCCGATTACAGTAACTTCGATCTAATTAAATCTGAACAGATCTTATGAGATCTATCCGAATATCATCAGATCTGATGAGAAGTAAGGTCAAATCAGACCTCAACTTGGATCTGATCAGATCAAAGGCTCATTTTTCTTATTTAATTAGATCTAATTAGATCCAACCTGTTTTCCAAATGTTCGCAGGATGATCATAGAAAAATTCCAAAATCTCACCTCTCCCATTGTTTCTAAAGTTTTCGCATCGATTCGATGTATAATGGGTGTTTCAGTGAAGGTATAAAATTCATCACCAAACGGATAAATGGAAATCATGGTGTTGTCGGATGAGTCGTTCTGTTTAAATACAGACGACACCCTGAACAAAATTATTAATTTTATTCATCATTAGTATTTCTCTAAAGTAGACGAGGAACAATTGTTTTATCTCAATTGACATTGTTTCGAATACTTTGTTACAAGGTCAATCTGGTTATAACCACCTGTGGAATATGCTTTGACAGGGATCTGGCACTCTCTGCGTGCCAAAATCATTGATCACGATTCTTCCCGCCGCGTGATTTTTCTTGTATACATTGGTCTGAACAAAGCGATTTTGGTATGTGACTTTTCCATCCGAGATTTCGAATCTACAAGCAAAACGATGAATCATTCCAAGTATTACTGCACGGGGAGTCCAATGTCACGGTTTTTTTCAATCGATAGGGATAAGATGCGAGTTCTAAGTCTTCAGTATTCGCTTGGGTCACGAGCGCTTAATCAACCTAATTCGCTAGCATTCATCGAACGAAACGTCGGAAATCGGCACATCTTTACCCAGGGAATATTTACTTATGCAAGAAGGCCGACCCGTCGAAAAGATGGTTAAATTCGTAGGATCCGACTTTCAGACTTCCAGGCCCGTTTCTGAGTAATGTGCCCCGTAACCATTTGGGGGGCGAACCTTGAAGCTCGCCTTGCAACGGTTCAATCACTTCCTTCTCGCACGATCTGGTCCATATCGAAGTATCGCAATTTGGCCAGTAATAAGGATCTTTTTCTTCTTCTTCATTATTACTCTTCTACGCCGAAAAGGAAAATTCACGGCTCGTTTATGAATTAACAATTCTTTCCAAAGTATTTGTAACTACTCACAGGATTTACAGGTACTTCGGAGTGTAAGAACTGCTCAATCACTTTCAATTTTTTGGTGACATCAGCATCTGATTTCGATCTCAGATAATGCGCCATGATCGCCGAAATCTTGCTGTTTCTATCGTTGAAATGGTTAAATGTTCATTCATGAACGATACGGAGTACTCGTCTCCAAATAGACCTCGAAATTTGCCGCACTCTCTCGTGAGTGAAATCTATCGTGTTTTGAATACTCCTCGAATTACAGTGACGATAAAGTTCCCTTACATCGTGAAAAGAGACGACACTTAATCGCTTTAAAGTCAAACGATTGCCAGAAACCTTACATGAAAAATTACGTGGCATTGTTCCCCTGGCGGATTCGGAATGACGTACGATACGTCACTCTTAAGCCCGGAACACATAGGAAAAACGTAGAACGTAAAACATGATTGTGTCTTTTTTTCTCCTCATAAACGAGAAAGAGACACAATGACGTTTTACGTTCTACGTTTTTCCTATCTATTCCGGGCCTTATGCCGCTCTTGCGTTGATTCTGTTAAAAAAGCGACGTAACGAAAACGGGTGAAAACAACAGTATGGAACTAATAACCAATTGATAATATCAAATTAGGCTCAAATATAATGCGTTACGCCATCAATACAATAATTATACGATTGAAATAAGTATTTTAGCATCCAAAAAGAATGAGGTTACTTGAAAAAAAAAATATGGCGTCAACGATTGTAACGCGCTAAATTTGAAAAGTTGAATGACAAAAGGAGTATAACATTTAAAAACGATTGATAGAAAATTAAAAAAGAATATCATTTCGAGAATATTTGATTTTTTTTACTCTGGAAGATTTTGATTTGTTACTTTTAATATTCAATTTAACATTTCCATGAAGTACCGTGTCAAAAAAAACAAATTTGCATAATAAATACATTTTTATACTTTTTGTTTGAATAGAATATTAAAATATATGCAATATTCTAATATTCACGGTTATATTTTGTTTATGGAAATCCGGAGATTTGAAGTTGGCGGGCAGTTCCGCCATATTGCTTAAAGATTCTTCCCGAAACCCAAAGTTTCATAGGCCTTTTCATATCATGCGTAAAAATTTATGCGCATGCGCCGCAATCCGCCATCTTATTCGGGCAGTTTTTCTCTAAACAGCGTTGTGACAGCTGGCAAATTATATGTTGTTGTCGAAATTGTAATCACAATTGAGCACACCGATCGAAGAAGGGCCTCTCCGCGCGAAACGCGATAAAAGTATTGTCCAAGTTTCGAAATGTGGTAATTAAAAAAAGTTTTGTAAAACATGAAACAAAAAATACAGTCTTATACAGGTCATTGAGGCGCATGTTTTTTGTAAATAAATTATTTTTTCATCATCATTATTTTGTAAGATAAAAAATAAAATACAAAAACTTTCCTAACCCAAAATCGATGTTTTTAAAAACTAAAATCGCGAAATCTCAGCCGAATATCAACCGATTGCTTTAAAACTTGGTGGCTAAGCTCATTGCACTTCGATCTTGCCGATAAAGTCATTAAACATG
>JABFQM010002873.1:0-13502 GCA_022816865.1 Zelostemma sp. ZL-2020
AAGACGATTTCATCAGCAATCAGATACTGCATTTCTTCCAAAATCGGTCTGTTTCAAATGCCGATTATCCCCAAAAATGTACATGGCGATAAATAATGTACTCTTGTACAGTACAAAACTCGCAAATATGTTAAAAAATAACGGTAAAAGGGAATAATAATGGTCTGCTGGACCAAATACGCAGCGATCTTTAACCCCTGGGAAAGCGCAACCATCCAAACACTGACGCGGAATAGTATCTTTGTACAGGGGATAACCACGTATAATACATTATTCCATTTTACCGTTATTTTTTAACATATTCGCGAATTAAGGGCGGTACAAGAGTACATTATCTATCATCGGGTTAAATCGGCGTCGGACCATAATCAGAATGCTCTTAAATGTATAAAATGAGCGTTTAATTTTCATGAAATTTCGAATAATAATAGATCGAATTTTGCTTGGTACATTGATCAATACATTTTGAGGGTATATTGTAATGAATGCTCGTCTATCGGGAAGTTGAATACACGTCACTATTATAATTTAAGACTGACTTAGGAATATAATTTCTTAACAATTCAACGTACGAAAGCAATTATTTTATATAAAGGATTCTAAATTGGTATTTCGATCGATTCTGCAATAAGTTTAAGTGAAATGTAATTGAACCTTTTGAAATTAAATTTTACCTGAACGTAAATAGCAATTCTGTTATCCATGTAAATAAAAAACTATGTAAAATTGAAATAACAAGAAATAACAAGACAATATTATGAATCTTCGAAAATTAACTCTTTTTGAACATCATTTGTCAAAACTTTGCGTATAACATCAATTCAAAATTGATAATCTACACTAAAAAATTTACTTACTCAATGAATTTCGTATGTACAATTACGATTTATAAAAAAATAGTAACGTTAGTGAAAACGTACTATTCAAATATGTGCGGTTAAAACTCGATCAATCGTTGGCTGTAACAGCAGCCAATCACATTTTAAACATTCATTATATCAATAAAGCTCGTTCATACGACATTATGCAACGTTATGGATTGTGTACGCAAAGAAAACACTAAGTTTCAGGTTGGGGTATACTAAACTCCGAACTTTATTTATTCTTTTCGAAGAAAGTTAAAAAATAGTCTAAACCATCAATAATTCCGATGCTATTGACCATAGCAACTGAAAATTCGTTGGAATAATCTCCATCCATACCGGCATGCTACGTACGTTTATTTACATTAATTTAGCCTGCACTTATAATTCATTTGTCATTATTACGAAATATAATGAATAATTTTCTCCCTTCATCACTTTTAATTAAATTTCACGGTAGTACCTGAGAATAACTTGTATTTACATAACAATTCATTTTTCTTATCATGTCATTTGCTTTCCTGACTCTTGTTTATTTTAAATCCCACTCATTTAAAACTTACGCATTTTATGAAGCACTTTCAGTTATTTTAACTAGATCAACCGCGACCGCCAGTTTTGGACTTGCAATAAATGAATGAATTTTGCCAATTTTACTATGCCTGAATGACATACATTTTTGTCTCATACGAGCTGCATTTTTCAGGTTCAAATGGTCCAAAATACGACTTGAAACTCGGCGAGACCACAACTTGAAATGTCAGCGAATGAAGATGTGCTGGAAGTTCGTTCCTTGAATTGCGAGGAATCTTCGTACGTGAGATTTGTGAATCGCGCTAGACAAAATGTTGGAATTTACTGGGTTGATTATAACGGACGTCCAGTGCTCTATACAACTCTCCTTTACAGACATCACCTCGACATAAACACCTACGTTACGCATCCATGGGTATTTTTAGACCCAGCGACAAAGGAAAGGTCGAAATTTTTAATTCCCTCCGCAATAAATTACATTCATTGGGTTTTATAAAAGTTCTTTATTTTCCGTAGATATCTAGTAAACTTCAAAGACGTTTACTATCCAGAACCTGCCAGGGTGATAGGATGGAGAGAGGAAGGAATGGAGCCCGAAATCGAAAGGGTCACTGTCTTCATTACACTCCCCATGTACAGTTTACGCCAGCTTTGCATACGAATGATAAAAAGTCGTCTCTCTTCCGATTCTCAGGCTTATCTTCTTCAACTCCCACGAACCTTGCAACACGATATAGCTGTCGCATTACCAAGAAAGGGTAACACGCGATGAGTTTGTGTTTTTACCACTGGGTGACGAAAATATTATCGAATAAAACTGTTACAATTATTGTCGTTACAGCTTTGACTGATTTATTCAAAATTAAATTAAGTGCTTTGTAAAGTGGCACTTTTGAGAATCGGATGAGTGATTCGATCAGATTTGTGATTTGCATTTAGTTATTACCGTATTTGTAAGATTATTTTCATGTAAATTTGTAAGATAGAGGAGAAAGCAATTAAATATATTTTTTTTTATAAGTTCTCAGCTGTATTAAAAAATACTTTTGTAAACATTTACAGGTATTGTCGCGTTTTCAACTGCTCTGAATAATTTCGCCGTGTCTAGAAACGACTTTCTTAAAATATTTTGCATCTATGCGCCCAGAGGAATCTCCACTGCTGAGAATTACTTCGTTTTCAGACTTGTAGAATTCAATTCCATCATGGATCGCTTTGGCAAAATCAATGTAAATGAACATCTGCGCTGTTTGCCTGAACCCGCTGGTTGCGTTTGTTCCTTTTGCGAAATGTATGTAATTTCTTCTCATCCGAGATAAACCCTTGGACCGGATTACTCTCCATTTGTCAAAATAAGTGCCATGTATAATATCAAAATCAGCTTCACGGAGTGGCTTCAAACTCAACTCGTTGATTTCCACCATGGAATGGCCTTGATTCGCTTTAATTTCCAAAACTCCGTTGTTTGTTCTCAAAGAGTATCTATTTTTAGCATCATTTTTAACGACTCGCTCGATGTCTTCGAAACTACAATCGTTCAGTTTTTTATGTAATTCTTGAACCTCTATAAAACCATCGGGTTTTATTTTTAGCCCTTGTTCCGAAGCTCCGTGGCGCAAAAGATACGACATTTTTTTACTGAGCTGGATGTCCGCATAACTATTTCCCTGAAATTTAAAACGTTTTTTATCTGCAAAGAAGTATGCAAGTTTGAAAATAAACTTGAAACGGAAGAGGGTTAAACACGCAAACTTTTTTATTTGAATTTCGGAAGATCGACAGTTTAAATAATAAATGCCGAATTCACGAAGTTTGATATCAAAATCATGAGTCTTCTTTCCGAATGACAAAAGCTGTACTGCTCACCTGCTGCATTTTTATTGAAAAATGAAACTTGGAATCGTGACAGTATAACAACTTTGTGAATAATGTTGACTTGTTTTACCCAAGCCTCTTCACATCTATGTACTTACCACGTTCATGTTTACAATTGCATGTACACGGGAATAATGCCTTTTGCGCAGATAACAGATAAGAAATTTCAATTTCAAAACCCTCAAAGTCGGAGGGAAAAAGTGCTATCTGTAATTTTGTGGTTCAGAAAATTTCTAATTTCTTAACTTTTCCTAAATATGATTGACTTGAGAAATTTCGAATTATTTTGAAAATTTCAGATTTTATAATTTGAATACTATTTTATATGAATTTGACAAATTCAAAAATAATTTTTTCCATAACTATTTTTTTTATTTTTCATACAATTATTCATTCAGAGAAATCATTCTGCTTCATACTTGCAGCAAAATGTTAAAGGGATTATTCGTGAACATAAAACAAGCACATAATTTAAATTGTCAATATTCTTTATTTCAAGACC
This sequence comes from Zelostemma sp. ZL-2020, assembly GCA_022816865.1. Taxonomy (NCBI): domain Eukaryota; kingdom Metazoa; phylum Arthropoda; class Insecta; order Hymenoptera; family Platygastridae; genus Zelostemma; species Zelostemma sp. ZL-2020. Next base: position 3,775 of record JABFQM010002873.1, read on the forward strand.
AAAAAAAATGCTCTAAACAAATTATAACAAAAACTTCAAAACATAAAAAAATCGAGTAACAACATAAATGGATGATGTAAAAATAGAAAGATTTCCAAAAATGTGTCTACTTATTTCAAAATAGTTCAACATAAAATAACTCGTTATTCCAAGCGTCGTTCAAAACAATCTGCGTTTAAATAATAACAAACTTTTCAACTTTTCATTCCGTAACTTTAAAAATATTTTGCGCATCCGCATCAAACTCGACCCGAGCCCGCTTCGTCTCTTTATCCTTCAGTACTTTAAAACCCAATTTAAACTCCGTTTTGAACATTTCCCTATAATAACTTTCTTTAACAACGTCACTATCCGGCACGCCGTTTTCCTTGCATTTCATGACATACATTTTATGCATGGTAGCAATGTTCAAATTAGAATCCAAAAACCGCCGACCACTGCAATCTCTAGGATTCAGTGATTTTTCTGTAGGAAACGATTGAATGTGCTGTCGCACCCGGCCTCTAACGTCCTCGCTTTTTTTCGTCTTGGGCGTATGCCTGCCGCGTAAATCCGGTCCTATGATTCCGCCAGGAGACGACCTCTTCTTATCCATCACGTGGCGCACGAATTTCTCCGATACGGAAAATGTGCTAAGGAACATGGACTTGCAGACCGTCACCAACTCGCTTTTGATGAGCAAAGAGTAAGTAAACGTGACCTGCCGGCGGTGCTCGGATTTGATGTTCCCACGACACCGCGAGCGTTGCTTCGGGGACTCTTTCACCGACAAGGCGATGTATTGCTTTCTCTGCTCCCACGTGCAGGTTCTCCAAAATACGTCGTGCAACTCTTCCCGCGAGTTCTCGTCAATCCTGTCGCTGCAACGCATGCGGCAGTCGCACGGCGACCCCATCAATTTCGCCGGCACCACTTTCCCTGTCAAGAAATTTCCGTTTTTCATCTTTCCAATAACATTTATTCGCTTTTTCGTAAATTACCTCCGACCCCTACGTACTCCTCTCCCCTCAATCTTGCATTTTTCTTTATATTTACTTTCCAGCTGTCTGGATTTTTCACGCGTTTTCTTTCCGGTATATGTTTCGACGCAGCCGATTCTATTTTCCGTTTTCTTGACAACTCTTTGATTGATTGTAATGTCATCGGGTCATTTACTTCTATCGAGTGCACTGAAAAAAGGGTACGTGTTTTAGTTGTGTGGGAATATTGAGAAGGAAAAGCTTAGGAATGAATTGTGGTGTTTTGTACCTAGAAGAGATGAATAACTTGTTCCATTTTTATTTTTTTCTTCCTCTTCTCGCGGAGATTCAATAGGTGTCGTGCAAGTTTCTCGCCACCATAAAGCTTCTGGCACCATTTCCGGAATATTTCCTATAAATATAATGTAAACTTTCTGAAAAACATGACTTCCTTGTAAATAATGCAAACATTTGAGTTACAAACCAATATCGTTTTCCTGATTGTAATGGATTTGGCCGTTTGACATCTCCATCTTTTTCTTGTCCAGCCAAGATTTTATAGTTCATTTCATAATCTCTTCTGAAGTGACATTTCCATTTTCGTAAATCTGTAAAAAGTTTTTATTATGCAGTTGTAAATCTGTAGAAATTGCGAAGACATTTGACACGAGTTGTAATATTGTTCATTGTTTTTATATTATTATTTACCATTTCTTCTCTGAAACAAATTACATGGAATGAAAAATGTTATTCCGTACCTAAATATAAACAGTGTGAAACCTTTTATCAGTTGATTTTGGAAAAACTGGATTTTCATGTTGATAAAGTATCAATTGCTCAATTGGAACTTCTCGAAGTTATAATCCAATTATATTATACAATTCTATGTAAACACATTTTGTTTTCGTTTTTCTATTAATTGACTTTGGTCACGAAATATGTAGCTATGAAGGTGGAAATCTTGCGTTCTTGGTAGAAACATGCGCAGCCTACAAATCAGAAAATTTACTCTAGATGGCAGTGCCCAGTTTGAAATATAAAAAAACTGGAAAATGAAACAAAAAATGTTCCAAATTACGAAAATGTATTATTGGCTAAACAGTATAATACATAAATATCAAACAAGTATATGTGTACATGTACACATATTTTCGTATAAACGTATCTATGAACGATTTGTATATAACATGTTTGTAACTTTAATTGAAAAAATTGTTTTGAATTATTTGCGGGGCCGTTTTTGGACGCTCAACGTGTTCTCGGCTTCTCGCTGATAGCCTTAATTCTATATCGTTTCGAGCAGGTTTTTCTAAAAATCTTTGCTGACTTTGCGCCCGAATGGTTGAAACACTGTTCGAGGTGTCGGGCAATGTTTCATTTCCGACTTCAATTTCCGCCCTGGTTGTCATCGGAGCCGTCTTATTTCTCGGCAGAAAGAACTTCCTTGGGGGTTTTATTTTGGCTCCTAAAACTAAAATTATCCATTACTTTTCACGACAATCCTACATTTGTCTCTTAATACCTTTCGATGTGTTTTCGTCCGTTTCAGAACTTGCCTGTACAAAAAATTGGAATTATAATTAATCATTATTCCATTTTAGTACTCGTGAATGAGAAAACTTTACTTGTTCGCTCTGCACGTTTTCCTGAGGTTGATACGAATTAGACCAAACCGACAATTTCGAACTCATGGAAGACTTTCGACGTTTGCTCTTTTCGTTGCTTTCTGCCATTTTTATGCAGTTGTTCAAATTGCTGTAGTTCTTCAAGATTGTTTCCATTAACCACCTGGCAACAGAAATTTATAAGTGCAATTGCACGCAGAGTATTATTTGTTATTAACTCACTTATATCCTTCGATTATTCCATTTTCTTTGGATTCTGGACTGTCCTCTTCATAAATACAGGAACAAGTTTCGACTCTTGTTGGACAGCGCATGTTATTCACTACTTGTTCAACTCCTAAATGTTCTACTAAGTCAAGTTCATCAATGGCACCATTTAAGTCTTGTTTGTTTGCTAATCTGAAAAATATTCAAGCATTTGTTCCCAAATTTATTCGAGCTATTGAAATACTCTTTCACGTGTTCATTTTTCAGCTCACAATAGAATTGGTTTCCCTGCTACGTATTCATGTGCAATGACATCATTAAATACTAATTTGCTCTCGGAAAGACGTGAAGTATCGCTGGCGTCGACCACATATATAAGTCCGTAAATCTGTAATACATAATTTTGATAAATCGAACGATTTTTGTGAAATCAATTCGTGAATTAATTAACGTTTCTCACATCCGCATAATATTTCTTCCAAATAGCCCGGATTTGGGGTCCGCCTCCTAAATCGTAGACTTTTACGGATGCTGATTTATACTTGAAAGAAACAGTACGAAACCCAACAGTTGGCACCACATTTTGCCTGTAATCTGAAATAGTAAAATCGAAGAATACACGCATTGCAAATAAAATATAGATTTTTTATTCAATAATTTTTCTTACCCCCTCGAATTCGATTGAGAATTAAACTTTTTCCGGCATTATCCAGGCCTACTATCATCAACACGATGTTCCTAAAATTAATACAAATACTTCGTGTCATAGCACGTATTTCTAAAAAACATCGTACAAACCACGTACTTTTCCGTGCGTTTTTTGCGTATGGCTTTGAATATCATTTGCATGCAATTGCCCATCTCATGAGACGCACGAAAAACGATTCTTTTGATAAGTTGGAAAATACTTCACATATCGAAGGTGTTTTTTAAAACAAGTTGCGCTGCCGCAAATGTGGAAAAATAGTACGGTCCGGTTTCCATAACAACATGCGGTGTTTCCTAGAAAACATATGTGCATGTCAGTGTCATTTTCGCCCCTATACATTTCTGTCAATAATAACGAGCCGACGGTGAATAAGTGGCATCTAAGATCTACGCAACGCACGAAATCAATAAATCACCGTCAAGAATAGATTATATTTCTAAAGGGTACGAGTTATTTCGCAAAATAATCGTAATTACTTATCGATCGAACCGTCTTTTATTATTCTAACCTAAAAAACAATTCGCCATTCTAATAAATCGATTATCGCGTTTAACTGTTTTGTTTATTATGCAAGTTGAATTATATGTGTTGCCCTTGGTCTGATTAATCTTCCTGTATTCATTAAAATTTTCGTTTTCGGAACAATAATTCCCGAGGACAAAATTATTCCTTCGATTGTCATTTACAGTTCCGGATTTTAAACATGGTGAGTTCCAAGAATTTTCGAAATATTTCACGTTTAATTTCGAATATTTAATTGTCATAAAAACGATTATTTTCATTTGCGAGACACTTGAAAATAATGCAAATCTTTTTGTAGGCACAAGAAGTCGAAGAAACTATGAAACGCATTCAATCTCACAAAGGTGTTGTTGGAACCATCGTTGTAAATTCTGAAGGTTTGTTTAAAACATCGCTACAATTGTTTACTTGTCAAACATGTTTAAAAAAGAAGTTTACTAATTATTAAAGAAGTATGGAAAATTATATGTTCAAAATGTTACAGGTATTCCAATAAAGTCAACGTTGGATAACACGACAACTGTTCAGTATGCTGGGCTGATAAGTCAGTTATCAGACAAGGCTCGTTCTGTAGTTCGAGACTTGGATCCAACGAACGATTTGACGTTCCTTCGCATCCGCAGCAAAAAACACGAAATAATGGTTGCTCCGGACAAAGAATTTCTACTCATTGTTATACAAAATCCAGTAGATTAATGCAACTGCAAAGATTCTGCGATCATTCAACTTGAAATAAGCTTTATCGTATTTTAAATTACTTGAAAGAATTAATTCTAATTTGTGTTGTACGGCTGGGTAGTAAATTTGTCAAGTGTTGATTAACAAAAGTAATCAATTCTTATGATTTTTACACATGTTTATGAAAGAGTATGAAACAGATTTATTCATAAAGTACTTTCACGGTGTAATGGCAGATAGTTGTGAAATAAATTAACAACTTGCAAATTTTTGCATAAAAAAGTAATTAAATATGCATTAGAAAAATTATTGTCTCTAGTCAATGAACACGAGAACCAACATTATCTCTCGGTGTTGTCTTTGCACTTTTTCTCCCACATTTCCTTCTGTTTTGCTCGAATTTCAGCTTCTCGTATCCTTCTCACTCTTCGTACTTCGTCCCGCATGTTGAAATACTTTTCTCTAAAGTCTTTTATTCCCATTGCATCTGTTACATCGGTATCCTATTCAAAAATGCAAAAGGAAAATTACTTCGTCTGTATATTATTCCTATTTTTCAAAAAAATGATCGTAAATATCCTCACTTTCGGTTCTTTTATTTTCGAGTAAGTCAATAATCTTCTACTGGTATAACTACTCAGTATTTGTTCCGAATTGGCAATCAATTCGAGACAAGGATGCGTCGGTATTTGATCTTCGGTGTAACTTGCTCTAAAAAGAAAAAAAAATGTATAAGCATGGAAATTAAATGCAAACAAGATTAATTTTCCCAAAAGTACCTGAACAATGGATACCAGCAAACGACTCTGCCATTCATTTTTAAATGAACGGCGGAAAAATTCAACAAATCATAGTATATCTGACACAAGTCGTAAGTTACTTTAGACGGAATGTGAGAAGCGTTTTGATGTCCTTCAATTACTGGATTTTCTTTCGCTGTCCCTACTTTTTCAGTAGCTTCCCTGATTCCATAAGGAGCTGAAAGTTCATTTTTATAATTATTATTCATTCTTGTAGTAACTTATTCAAAAGATTTAAAACTTACGATCAGTTATAATTGCGTCTATTCTGAAATCTGTCCTCCACAAAGGGCGTGAAAAATCTGAGACGACCACGTCTAGGAAACATGAATCCAGACCATATTGGTCCATGTTTGTTGCTACTCCTTCATCTTTTTCTCTCACCTTTCAACAATTAATAATATTTATTACATCACGGTTTACTTTTCATTTAGAATTTTCATGTCAACTTCATTCTTTCTCTGATAAAATGCAAAAAGTATAAAATAGGTTCTTCTTTACTTCTAAATGCACAACAACAAATATTTTGACAGTCAACAATGTGCTACTGAGCATTTTTGCAAGCATTGCACAAATGCTCTTTCGTGATTAATTACATTGAACAAACTTTTGCTCTAATTACAGAACTATTAAGCACCTTCTGAGATATTCGCGTGGGTCTTGTTCGACCATGCAGCATCAGATAATCGATGTCAGTACCAAAAGTGTACCCTCCAAAATGCGATGCTGCAATAAGAAGCGAACCACTGCCTACAAAAGGATCCAACACAATATCCCCTGTTTTGATTCGGGCTTGATTTGCCATTATTATAGACAGTTGAGGATCCATTGACGTGTTTCCTATAAATTTACGTGTCTTCAATGACAGTCTTTTAATATGATCCCTTTGGCCATCTGCAATCTATAAAACCAATTATTCAGTTAAAATTTGTACCAAGAAACATAATCTCATAAAAACATGAATTACCCATCTTCCAAAGAATAATTCCTCGGGATTTTCCGGTATGGAATTGGGGTCCAAGCCATAATACTCGATGTAGAAAAAAGTTACCTCCGGGTCTTTTAATTTAACAGGTCCCTTGAGTGACAAATACTGGAAAGCCTGAAAAAAGGACGCAATGACAGGTTTAATTTATTCCCTTCATAATTACACAAATAAAATTACCTCAATTTTGTCGATTTTTTCTTTCTGTGAAAAATGCTTGCAAAAGGTCTCGACGACAATTTTGAATGATTTGTTTTTGAATGCTAGTACTTCGTTCGTTGCATATGGTCCTAGAATTTCATGCAGATTATTGGGATCTCTAGAATTCGCCCACAATTCTAGGCAGAATCGAAGGGAAATTGATCTACTCGCTATTTTCATAACATCAGCTTCCGAAGGCAGTCCGACGATCCAATAAGGCTGCAATAAAATAGTTTATTGTTTTTCAAACCCATTTTTATTAGCAATGAAACATTCTTAAGTGAAATAAATGAATAATAAACAATCTTTGAAAAACTATAGTTACATAAATAAACAATGATTTTATGCTTGGTATATTCATGAAAAATCACTGTTTAACGAAGCTTACACTTTCCGGCGGTTTCAAATGAAACTTAATTTTTACATCGAGCATGCTTATAATTGAATCCATCTCCTGAAACATAAAAATTGATATAATCTAGGGGAATTCGCAGAGAATGTTGAAAAATTATGGAATTTACTGACGGCGTTTCGAAAATTCACGTGCTCGTGGGCGAACCAAAATAAGAACTTTTTTTCTTGCATGTTCATGCTGTAATTTCTTTTATATATCGATGATTTTAACAACGGAACAACATAACCTAACGCCCTTGTAAACAGCCGCCATATTTGATTTTTGAGTTTTATTATGCCGGTAAGATAGTTTTTTTTAAACTAACTTATCAGTCGATTCGACCGACGATCCCGGGGATTTATCACTAGATTATTTAAAATAAAAAATATGTACAATTTTACTTAATAACACGTTTTCTAAATTGAACAACTATGAAAAAAAAATTTGAAATTATTTTCCTGGGGCCCTTTACATGTTTTATTCTTAAGAGACGGATTTTTAATACAAATTGCTTGGCGAAATTGATAGATGAATTCTCTCATTTGGATCCTTAGTCTCATACTTTTGTTATCATTTCACTGATTACGAAAATGTTTACTCTGAACTTTGAGATTCTTCGTAAGTCGAACGTCAAGATTCATTTCGTGCAGAGTAATGGAAATTTATTAGTAATGATTTTTACGTGCGCTTCGTAATTTTCTCTCTTGATGGACGAGTTACAATTGAATCAATGATTTGTTACTGATCTGGATAAAGACAAATAAATTGGGCCAGTGTAAAGACGTATCCACAAATTGAAAAGGTATTTCCATTGAAAAGTACTATTCTAAATAAATTTCATAAGCATGTTTTGTAGAGACGATTCTATTTATCCCAGTAAAATAGTAATTTCTGCAATTAAAGGCCCAGATTCTATAACTCGCTGAGCACTCGAATGGCTCCGAATTATGTATGACCCTTGTGGTTTTTTTTGGGAATTTAAAAATGAAAATGACCGTAGTTGAATGAAAAAAATATTGGATTGCATAAAATTGTACGAGGCACCTTTTTTCCAATAAATATCTACAGTTCCTATAAATTTCATTATTTCAACAAGAAATTACGTAAAAATATTCTTTAAACCCCAAGGAACAACTTTGCCGCTGGAAGTTTTGTGTCGCTCAACTTTCCTCGCTGACTTTTTCAATTTATAACTTGCAAAACATGCATTTTGTGCTTATTGATTTGCAATTGAAAATTATTTGTTTATCATTTGTTTTTTCGAATAAGTACCTGCTAACGAGCATCGCTAAGGTATAAATTCCAAGTGATCCAAATTTCAAAGCATTTCATCCATAATTTCTATTTTAAGAAACATTTATTTCAGGTTGAAAATTGTTCGGGGTTGACAATTTTTTTCTCACGGACGAAGAGACCTACAAAAAATTTTTATCGATACAATGTTATACAATCGAGAATTTTTTTTATTCAACTACGGTCATTTTCATTTTTTTCTTCCCAAAAAAACTGAGCGCCGTTCGAGCTTTCAGCGAGTTGTAGAATCCGAGCCTTCAATTTATTATGGAATTTCTTTTCGTCCTTTCCATTTTCGAAATATCAGTATTTGACTCGAATTTTTTGGCCATAAGAAGCAGAAAACGACAAATTTTCTGTTATTTATTCTCAATTTTAGTGTTTGACCGACCTTTCAAGCATAATTTTGTGCACTAGGGTAATACTTTTAAACAATTTTTTCGTTTTCTGTTTCTTTCCCCAAAAAAAGAATTGGCTAAACTATATTAAAGCGCATAAAGTGAACTATATTGCATAGTTGACTTTTTTTTATACTTCTAATAGTATAATATTGTTATAATATTGTTGCATTGTTCGGGCAAATGTATGTAAAATGTGTCCATGAACAATTTAAAATGATTTGTTTTTGACTGCTTTTACTTCGTATGTATTTTGTGATAACTACGTGATAGCGATAGTGCTCTATCAGATCAAAATGATGTAATTTCACGTTTTGGATATTCTTCAGAACAATCAATAAAATTGTATTGGTCCATATTCTATATTGATAGATAAAAAATGTTTAAGTAAATTAAAGATTTAAAAAGTTGAAAAAAAGGACAAACCAGAAATCAATTTCTCATAATCGACATTTTTATTCTACATTATAATTTAAAAAAAAGGATAGGTAGATGTCCCAGTAATGGACCATGTCCCAGTAATGGACAGAGCCGTGAAAGAAGTACTAAGTACGTGATTATTATTAACTTTTTCTACAAAACAAAAATAACTGTCGTTTCAGACAACACTCATAGTTGAAAATAGTTTTCAATCTTGATCGTAATTACGTTTTTGAGTTCTAAAATAATTGTGAAAGTCGTGAAGCGCACGTTTTCTCTCGAATCTGCGCAATGCTTAGTTCCAGGTTAAGTGAGCAGTCGATCGTATTTTCTTTAAAGTTTGTAGTATAATCACGTTTATCAAGGAAGTAGCTTTTTTTATCAGTTATTTACTGTTCCGTGAAAGTTTGAGGAGTATGGAATTACATATAATTCGAATATTTTTATTTAAAACATGTAGGTCCATTACTGGGTCACGTCAAACTATGAGTGTACCAGTAATGGACATATTTGACAATATTATGTTATTGATTGGGT
>JABFQM010002874.1:0-13498 GCA_022816865.1 Zelostemma sp. ZL-2020
CTTGGAAGTTCTTACCACGATCTGTGATTTTGCAGATGACGAAAGGACGATTTTTGCACACGAAAAGACAATTTTTAGCGCTTGATGCAAACTCAATTGGCCATTACTGGTACACTGGCCATTACTGAAGCATTTACCTTACACGATTTTACACGGTACACAACCGGTGCGAATAGACACGTCCATTTATAAATTTACGCATGAATGTAAATGATTCGATGAAGATACAAATAACTAAATTGTGCAAAAATTTACAGATTCATTTCCCAAAAAATATTCTTAATTTTTAATTTTCAATTTGTCTTTCTCCTCCATTATTTCAGATAAATTTCTTGGACCACAATCATTCATTATTCACATATGACAACAAATATTGTTGAGTGAATTAATTTCGTTTGGTTGAAATTATTTCTTAAAAATTGTTGAGTGAACAATAAATTTTCCGTCCAGTCACACTGGTCATTGTAATATATGAATGAGTAATGAATCGAGTACAAAAATATCTTATTTATGATAACGTGGATAGGACAATCGTTCTACGAATTTGAGCGTGGTAACTGACTTCATTTTACAGAATATTCATGTAAGACAGTTTTATCAATTAGAAAAACGTTATGATAGGTAAAGATCGGAACCAATTTTGAATAAATTTTAACACTTCCCGTGTTAAAAAAACACACAACTTGGGTGTTTTTTTGACATGGGTGGATACATACTTATAAATGAATTTGTAAAACATAATTTGACGCTAATCGGATTTTCGAGACACCTTCGATAAATAATTATTCATGTCCGGCTTCGGCAAAAGAATTAATTCTATGACTTCATCAATATTTTTAGGTAGCATAATCATACAGAACGAGTGTATTCAGTTGACCGCAAATCTTCGCGTAATTCATTTTGATCGAAGCCATCAACCAAAAAATGCGAGATATTCGTAAAAATATTGAAAGACATTACTCATGTTAGGATGCTAATTTTGGTGTATTTGAGTATACGGATGAAAAAACATCTTTCAATTTTTTTGCCAGAAATTATAGAGAATCAATTTCAAAAAGCAATGTTAGGTCTTTATAACATGTACTCTTGTATAAAAAGTGAAATTGACAAGGGAAAAGTTGACGCAACTTTGATTGTATCATGAATTATGAAGAAAATATTACCTTTTTCGTACAAAACTTGTCACACTTTCTAGAATTAAAGCAATCATGTTAATACATAAAGGAGATTAAAAAAATGAAATCGCAATATTAATACAAGTCAGTGGTAACTTACAAATTTTTCTTGCCGTATTTGTTAAGCACATCTGATGTTAATTGGGTATATACATTGAAGTGAACCGAAGGCCCCGAGTTCACCGGCCAACGAATGACAAATAAAAAATGCCTAACTAACATAAGCTGCTGAGACATTCGTTGGCCTAGAAACACTGAAAATAAGTGAAATGATGTCAACAAGACAGCAAAAAACATATTAGAACGTTCCCCTTTGGTGAAGAATTGCAATAAATTCTGGATAAAGTTTTAATATATTTTTTAATAAAAGTTGCTTTAATTTGTTTACAGCATTTCTTACTATTCAATTGTTACGGTAAAGTGATTAGTACATTCTACCTAGGTTCGGTTTCGTAGAAAATACGGTACATTAGGAAAATAAAAACATGAAAAGTTTCTGTTTAATTGTCTTCGCGTACATAAGTGTTGGGGAACTTTTGTAATTGCAAACAAATATTATGGACTACATTTTGCTCCCACCACACGGTACAGATTCGCGTAAATCAATCATTTACTTCATGCACTTTATCACATTTTAGTTTCATTTGTCGTCGAGTGCACAAAGCTTGGTTGTACAAATAATTTTTTTTTCTTTTATTGCACGTTTATACATGATTCAGTGTCAAAAATGTACTTTATCTGTTCCATAATCGCTCTTTTCGTGGTATTTGTGTTCCATTATCGCACACGATACAGTAAAGCGGGAAAGTTAATTGACAAATTGTCCGGCCCAAAACCATTACCAATCATTGGCAATATTCTTAATCTTCTTCATTGTGGCAAGTTATAATTTGCGATTAATATTTTGCATTGCTTTCCGAGAAAATTGGAGCAGCGATCTTGCTTTCTTTTTTTGCCCTGTGAAGTTCATCACGGACCCGTTTTATGTGTTCTTTAGAAGATCCTTTAATGCTGTTTGCCAAGATGAACAAACAATACTACCCAACTTGGCGTGTATGGATTGCTAATCAAGCATTCGTCAACCTCCGATCCCCAGATGATATTAAAGTAAGACATCAAAGATACAAGCATGCAATTATTTTTCAAGCAAATATGAGGTGTTCAGTTTTCAAAAGAAATTATTTATATGTAACTTTGCCAAATTTTTCAGAAGCTATTATCAAGTCCCAAACACCTGGAGAAAGCCATGTTGTTTTACCGATTATTCAAGGACTGGCTAAATGATAATCTTCTTCTTAGCAATGGTGAGAAATACAGCACGAAAAATAGTATATTCCATTACATGAATTAATAAAATTGGGAAAATCCAAACTTATGTTCCAGGGAAAAAGTGGCAATATCGTCGTAGACTCATCATGCCGGCATTCAATTCCAACAAAATGGACAAATACGCTGTCATCGCTGTAGAGCACGGAGCGCATCTCGTGGATGCATTAAAAGCCGAAAAAAATGCAGTAGTTGTCGAGCGAGTTCTAGGGAAATTTGTTCTGAATACTATTTGTGGTGAGCGATAAATTTAAATGAAAGTATAAGTGTCTCATATTGATATCATAAACTCATATTGCAATTTTTAATTGACGACACATTAAATTACAATGTTTTCGTTTTTTATCAATAGATTTATTTTCTTTTATATGAATGTTTTAAAATTCTTCTCTCGAGCTTCCAGCCTTCAATGGTGGCTTTTTCTCCAAGAGCCTACATAAAAAATATGACAACAAATGTAGGAACATTTCTATAGAAATCTGTCGAAGTAACAATAAGAAATGTCTATAACTTACAAATTCTTCCAAAATTGTAGAGTATTTTTTCCCTAGATAGTATTAATAAAATACTCTGGTTTTGCATTTAATTTAAACAAAATGGCCTAAATAAAAACACATGCGCGAAAAGTGCAGTTCTTCATGCTCGCGGAGGATACCATCGTATGAAAAGTCGCACATTCTGTTCATTTGTTCACAAAAAGTACGGCGTGTAGCATGTGCGAGATGGATTTATCAACTTACGTACTAAATCCATTTTTTTTGCACTTGTTACAGAATGTACTATGTTAGAAATGAAAATAATCTTTGAATTGCGTTGATTTTAATTTATTCACGATTAACGATATCCGACAGGTTTTCCAACAACGTTATGTATACTTCAAGTCATTTTGTTTATACGATCGGGGGAGAAAGTAATCTACAATTTTTAAAGAATTTGTTAGGCATTTGCTATCGTTACCTCGATGAATTTCGATGGAAATGTTCATACATTTATTGTTATATTTTTTACTCAGACTCCTGAAGAGGGTCTCAATTGTAGGCTGGAAGCTGGGAAAGACAGTTTCCAATTCAATAATACTAAAGCAGGAAAATCTTTTTATTGATCCGAGAGATTGAAATTATTTATTGTGTACAAAGAGATTGCATTGGGAAGTCCAGTAAAACACTTAGACGACAGAGAAATCGAAAGATTCCTTGAAGCCATGACCTGCTATGGCGAAACGGTTATTTACAGGTAATGAAAATAACACATCGTATTGTTTAAACATGTCAAACGTCAGGAAATAATTGAATTTATGTAGGATAATGAGGCCTTGGTACTATTTGAACTGGGTTTTCCGCAACTTCACTCATAAAGGTTGGAAACACAAAAAGAACGTCCGGATTTTACACAATTTTTCATCAAGTGTAAGTTAGTCGTCTCCAAAATTTGAGTCTGTACTTGTACAACTTCATTACGTACTTACATACAATTATTACTATTCTAAGATCATCAAGGCGCGTAAAGACTATCACATACAGACCGAGGGTAAATATTTAAAGGAGTTTTCTTCCATGCAAAATGTCGGTAATGGCGAAAACGACGATGTCCCCTTAAGTAAATATTCACTCATAAGTATTAGTTGAATTCGTTGTAGGCGTATAAGTTTGGATTGATCTTTCACCGCCTGTAATGTTTTTTTAGCCATAGGAAAAGAAATAGCAGCCATTGACCTGTTTTTTGCTGCATCCAACGATGGTATGATGGACGCGTCCGGAATCCAAGAGGAAACCGACGGTACCATATTAGCGGGCTTTGAGACTGTTATAACGTCGCTAACTTTCGCCGTTCAACTGTTGGCAGAATATACTGACATACAAGTACATTTCGTTTGATTCTACTCCATATTACAAATGAATGATTCCGGAATTTCCCTCCAAAAATCGATAGTTCTTTAATTTGTGTATGATGAATCACTGCTGATGTATATTATTCTGTTTAAAAAAAGACAAAAGCGCGAAAAGAAGTAGACGAAATGTTCGAATCCTGCAATGGCAAAGTCACGCTTGCAGAATTGAATCAACTTCCTTACCTTCATCGATGCATTCAAGAAAGCATGAGATTGTACCCAGCAATTCCGTTCATAGGTCGTCAACTCCGAGAAGATTTGCACCTCGGTAAATGTTAATCATAAAAAAAGTAAATGTAAAGAAATGCACAACAACGGTTCCTATATCCAGTAAAAGATTCTCAGGCCTGATTAGACCTAATTGTTGCTCACACCTGAACTGTTCTCTTAAGACTAAAAAGACCCAATCTATCCAAAAAATCAAAAAAAACTTCACGAATTTGAAGAAATTCTTTTGACCGAATGGAGAATTTATTTAACCTCTTTTTCGAAGAAAAAACAAAACATTCTTTTGAACACCAATAGAATATTTTCGATTGTAAAAAAGGTCAGTCAGATTTCATCAAACCTTTCTAGATTCAATTATATTGGACCATGTTCAAGCTAATAAAGTCTGATCAGATCGGATCGGGCCTTAACAGGTTTAAACGAATCTTAAATGTTCTGGTCTCATTTGGCCCGATCCGTTCAGGTCAGATCTAGATTGGTTCAATCAGACCTGATTACAAAGTTCTTTAGCCCGGTTCAAACATATTCTCTATGGCTATGTATTTGTGACAATTGAAGCAATTTTTGTCGATTTCTCAGAAAATCAAATCATCCCTTCCGGCTGTGTAGTCTCAGTGTCCGTTTACGATCTTCATCGCGATCCTCGACTCTGGCCGGAGCCCAATAAATTCGATCCGGACAGATGGTTGCCTGAACGAAGTTTGGATCGTCATCCTTTTTCATACCTCCCCTTCAGTGGTGGTCCACGTAATTGCCCAGGTATGGTACAATGATGAAAACCACGTACATTAATTTGACAGCATCGTAATAATTTCATGTGCCGTGATAATTCTGAAATCGTTACAGGACAAAAAGCTGGACTATTAGAAATGAAGGTGTACTGCGCTTTCATGCTGCATAATTTTTATTTAGAAGCAATGGAATTGCATGAAAATTTCATCCTAAAAGGAAACATTTCCTTGAAAACTACCAAAGAAATTAAAGTTAAATTCATCCCCATTGATAAACTTAATTCTAATTAATTTTCCAGTATTTCGCTGCATTTTATACACAGAGGAAGCATATCGTGATTTTCAATTAATATTATAGATGTATTGTGAAATATTTTTAATTATTCAAAGACCATAAAATTTCAGTTTTCTTATTTATTGTATTCCTTTCAACGTTCTACACAAGTTTTTTTATACATTCAGTTTTATACTATACTTTTACGAATTATTTGCATACAGTTAGAAATAGTTTCATTTCATACCAATTTGTCTTCGATAATGTATTTACCGTATTCGGTGTTTACTTCAACTTATCTGATTCTGTATAATGTGTTATCGGTATGGCTTCGACATTCCGATCCGGATCATGTACAGCATACCAAAGCAGTCGATTTCTGCTACAGGGATCAGATTAACCATTCATTAAACCAATGTTTTTTCAGTTTATAATAAAATTCATCTTTATACTCATTTTGAAAGGATCGAAAACAAAAAATGTAAAAGTGATTTCAGAATTTAACAATACTCTTCTCAAACATTCGAAAAACTTTACAGTAACAATTTTCCTTTTCATCGCTTTTTTGCGTTTTCTGGAAAACTATGAGAGCAAATTTACCATTGTTTTCCAAAATTAGTTTAAAACTTACTTATAAACCTTAAGTTTAATTTTTGTTTTCGATACATTTTTCAATTTTCATATTCTCGTAATCGTCATTTTTCATCCTCTCTTGGAGAAGTTAATCCTGTTCTTACAACTAAAGAAGTTGTATACAGAAAAAAAATAAGTTATCGATATGTTGATCCTACCAATTATACTTCTTTTTAAACGATGAATTTTATCTATTAATAATGTTACTTTGATCAACATTTTCTCGTAAAAATAGCGCGTTCCTAATATGCATATAATAGGTATCATTCATTGAATTCGATCGGTAATGTATAATGAAACAGAGGTAAGCAGATTAAGTTGACCCCGAAGTTGACGGCGTGTACAAAGTCCAATATTTATCGAATCATTTGATTATGTATTCGCAGTCACACAATTGTCGCATTGTAAATACATTGACATTTTGATTTTTACAAGTTATCGACATTCCGAAAATTAAATATTTCAACAGAAAGTTTATAGGTGTTGATCTCAGATACACAGAGAAGAAGCTTATTTTAAAAACTAGCATACAGTTTCCGTGAAAGTTACCGTACCATTCGATAGCTTAAACTTACCCCACGTTATCTGTGAAACAACATTTTTATAACACCTGACGAGCCAAAGTAAAATAAGAAAAAGTCGTTCTTAGCACCTATAACACAAAAAACTCTAAATTATCGTTTCATAAAGGGTTTTTTTGCTATAATTTGTCTCGTTTTAAAAATACAGAGGGAGCTAAATCAAAGCTGATATAATGTTCTTGATTACAAACATCTGTAATGTTTACCTTACCGTTAACACAGTCGTAAGGGAAATTACAAAAAATTTTCCAGCATTTAAGCATAAAGGCTTTTGTGATCTCATAATAATGAACTGTGTTGCATAGAGATGAGATCGATCATGAAATAAATTTGGCCAAGACGACATATAAACGGCATCACCTATACCGATGCTTTGAAATTGAATTAGATCACATGAAAAAGATGTAATACATAATTGAACCACATGTGCCAGCGCGTGATTAACAAAGATAGATATTCTCACAAATCTCAGATCCATCTACGAAAATTGTTTAAACCTGCGATTAGATGTACTAGTTTCTATCAAAACAGAGATTGCACAATAAGAATTTCGTCGTATGAAACCGTAGTATAACGTAACTTTTTGAATACAATTCTGATAGTAAAAAATGAAAACTCACCAAGAAAAGTTGGATAGCAACAACAGATAAAATCGTGCTCAACAAGACCATTTGA
This sequence comes from Zelostemma sp. ZL-2020, assembly GCA_022816865.1. Classification (NCBI taxonomy): domain Eukaryota; kingdom Metazoa; phylum Arthropoda; class Insecta; order Hymenoptera; family Platygastridae; genus Zelostemma; species Zelostemma sp. ZL-2020. The sequence continues at coordinate 7,512 of JABFQM010002874.1, forward strand.
GCAAGTAAGATAAAAGAATACAAGTTGTTCAACTCTTTTACAAACCAAATTATTTCATTATGTTTCCTTATAAACCTTTTTAAACTGAAAAAGTTTTTTGTAATCCATCTCAAATAATGCTCGTTCGGAAATTTATTTTCAAGGATTTGGTGAGGTAATTTTCGAATACCTTTTATTTGATACTGTAGTACTTTCATTTCTCCGGATATATTCAGTGCAAGCAACGACAATAAAAGATCGAAAGAGCCAAAGCAAATAATAGCGTACATCGTACATAATACCTGAAATATTAAAAATAATAATAATTTGCATGTAATTTTTCATTTATTTCAAGATTGACGTAACTTCTTTTAGCACAAGCACGATTTCGGCGTTTTTCCGTGCCTCTGAAGCGAGCCTAAAATGTTTGTTGACAAAACCGTCGGACTTAATTTTTTTCAAAAAGCAAAAAAAAGGGACAAAACGAAAAACAATATTTAATGTTGACGTCATAGACATGGTAAAGATCACGGAATATGCATTGTAAAAATGAGTGCTTTCGCAGAAGACATTCATCATTGATATTCTGCGGAGACACCTAATTTTACTTGCTTTGTTTGGTAGAACGAGTGCGTAAAAAATTCACCTGTAATACGAATAGTATTTCAAAATATGGTGTTACAAGTAAATTGATGATGAATTCGGGACGTCCTCCAAAAATTAAATTCCTTTCAGCACCCTTTTTTCCTATGTTTTCTGTAAACAGATGAGCAACTAATTTGTTTCAAATATTCATGTAGATTGCACGTGACACTATTTAATGTATACTGTGGGTGACAATATAACAAAAGAGATTCAATCGTAGATGTATTGAAAATTGAGGCTGTATTGAAGTATAACCCCCTTTTTTCGTGTCGCAAATACCTGTATCAACCGCAAACCGAACGTATACAACAAATTAATAGTACAAATGAATGAAAAACTACTGGGTCACGCATTTGCTTTGAACTGCATGAGAATGTGTATACATTATTTGGTTCACATAAGCTCAAGTCACAATTTACCATAAACAGTTGCCAATGCAAAAGTTCCTACCGCTGCTACATAAATTATCACAGATAAAAATATTATCAGACATCCTTTTCTATCAATATCATGAAAGATTTTTGCAGCTCGAATATCCGTTTTCACATTCCATACGCATTCCTTTGTATACTTGAATAAATGTAATACTTTACTTCGTTTAAAACTAAACACCAGCAATTTTATTGCTCCCAGTAGGGATGGCGTTACCGAACAAAATGTATATGCTACAGCCTATACAAGCAGAAAATAACTAAAATTAGATTCAAAAGATATGCTTGATAGTATAACTTGATCGATTCCAATTTCCTTTCTACCACGAGTAAATTGCAGGGTAATTTTCTTATTCCGATTTTCAGGAAATCATTTGAATACTGAACAAGACCCCAAGATTCTAGTTCTGGGTATAGCCATTGAAAGTACATTGGAAGTATCGATGGTGTGCTATCAATAAACGCGAACCGGAACGCACAGATGTTTTATTTCCCATGTTGCAGAATTTCACACGACGAATCGTGAATAATGAATGTGAATATTCCTACAATACCCGGATGCGTTACCTGCCACGACTTCCACGTAACTTTATAAAAAATTCATCATCGAAAAGATATTTTCGATGAAAATGAAACTAGGAGGTAGTTGTAACGTGACTGACGGAACGAGTGCAAAAAATTATTATTTTACAAGTAACTAAAATTGTAATAATAACCATCTTAATAAATTGCGTATAAGATATTTAACAAGGAAAAGGAATCTCTGAAGTTTATCAATGTTTACCAAAGTATCGTATTATTCGATTTTTAATACAAAGAATTAACTTATCTGTAGATCTCCATTTGTTTCATATAATTCCACTGATAGGACAAGGAAAGTTATTACCATCGCAACAAACACAGATGTAGTATTAATTTTAAGAAGCAGTTCCTCCTTTTTCGAGTTGGCAAACCAGAATCCAATAAAGAACATGCATTTGATAAAGAAGTCATTCAACCAGTGTCTTGTTTCACCGCGTGCCATTTGGAAGTATTTAGCAATTTCGACTTGATTCGATTGAGTGATTCAGTAATGTGAAGAATTAATTATATATGGACAAATATCAGCATATTTAAAAAACAGAACCTTGTTAGAGATTATGCAAAATATTAACGGAATGCAACCAAACGAATTGAACATACTTGCTCAAGAAAACGATTGAATATCCAGCGCGATCGAATTACAAATGAACATTTCAGTTGAATATTTTTGAGAGTTATTTTTCAGTCGAATTGAACTGTTCTTTTTTTCAAATATTATGCGCGTTTTTATTTCCTGCACAATACTTTATACCATGGTTGAAGTGGAAATCGTGCTGTATGAATTATGAATGAATCTCTGTATAAACGACACTTATTTATGATGACTTGCATAGATGTTCTTTGACTTGCATGATGTTCTTTGGCTGTGAGAGTGGTAATTGACTTGATTCTACAAAATATTAGTATGTGACAGATCCACTTGATGGAAAAACGTGTATCAGATTCTGATTGACAAAAATGTAATTCAATTATCAACTGATTTGAATACTGAAAAAATAGTTGCAGATTTACTAAACATATAACCTGATTTTAATCGGATATTTGCGCAAGGTTTGATGATAGTAGAGGACATATAGCGGTTCTAAAAATTGATTTCCTTACCGATACTTGCCAGCATTTCAAAAATGAGTTTCAGAGTAGATCGGTGCTGTTGATATATCTCTGGATACTTAGCTTCTAACAATTCTTTAATACATATCCTTTTATTAGTTGATTCGGATAATCTTTTGAATCATAAGTCACGTGATTTGTGCTATTCACGCAAGTTGCGGTAAAAATTTCGGTAGGGGAGAGTGCCCTTGGGTGTGACACTTTTTCTTTTTTATCGAATTGAAGTATTAAATATCGTAAAATTGGTATTCAATTGGAATTTTCGAATTCAAGTTGGTTGGATTCTCCTTAATTTCGATTGAATTGTTTTTGCCTTTTTTTTATAGAAGCCTTATTAATTTATTCGTGGATCTAAAATTCTAAAATATGAATGTCGATCGACCCGATTGTTGAAAGCGGAAAAAAAGTACCGATTAATTATTTCAATGAAATAAGATGTTGCGCGACTCGTAAATTGATGAAAATTTGACAGGAACGGGAAGACTCGTCGAGCGATGAAAAAAAAGCCTTCCACCCGCAACGACCGAGTCGATTTTCCGAGTGTCTTTCAAAACTGGGCAGTTGAGGAGAAAATAGTATATTGTGCATCAAGGGGACAAAACGGGTTTTTACGTTATTTTTTACATTTCTTGAAATTAAATAATATATATCGATGATGAAAAAATACGTATTTACCATTGCTGGTTCCTGCATTCGTTCCGACAGACGTTGAATACTCCGATCTGGATTTAATATTCAGCTTACCAAACATGCCAGAAGCTGTATCGATCTTTAAATCGTCTTTCCTCGATTTTTCGTCGAAACTTTCATGATCATTTACCGAGGATTCGGAAGAATCATCCGCGAGTTTGCTGTCACAGTTACCTATTTTAACCCTTTAACGCACAAAACTATAGGTGTCTTTAAAATTGGCCAACAATGTTATTGAAAATTTATTCAGGCACATTTTATTATAAATGTACCAAATGTACCATTTTTGAAACTTTTATAAAAAATTTATTTTTTACATTTTTTAAATAAATGAACATTTAAAATTTAAAGATTATAATTACACAAATGCAATTTGCAATACTTCGCTAACAATTGTAAATTTTTTCAGAATTATTCAATGAACTGTTCAGAAATTATAAACAATCACGCGTGCAACGAAAAAAGTCGATTTCAGGTGGGAAGACGTACTTCCCATTAAGCGTTAAAGGGTTAACACGGTTTTTTTGCGCTCGACATTGCAAGTATCAAAGCACACTTCGCGTTCTTACAAGGAATAACTTCGAGAATGAAAAATGTCTTACATTAAGGACAAAGAAAGGTAGAAATTGGAGAAGGGATTAATTGGGAAGGGAGTAATGACTGATTCGAACGCTCCAACAGAAAGAACGAAATTAATTGGACGTCATAAGGACAGATTTTCGTGAATAGTCAATAGCATCCCAAATTTCTTCCTTAAAATATCATTGTATGATGTGCGGGATTGCATTAGTTATGCAAAGAATTTTCCAACAATTTTAACAAAGTGGAAAAACGGTCGTTACTTTGTACTTTAACGTTGAAACATCGGTGGATTTTTGTTCTCGGTTTAAATTAAAAGTTTCGAAATATACCGCGGAAAGCCAATAAAAATTACAAATTTAATCAACGTCTATGAAACTTGATAAATGCTCTGGTTTTAATTAATGCAGCCAACATTTGTGAATGGAATATTATATTTCAGTTCAATTAATTGACTTGTATTGAATGATGATTGAATGAGCAACGTTTGAATAAAAATGCACCCGGAATTGATTGAATTTCAGTTCGAGTTTTATTATAATTGATAAGGTAAAGCGAATAAAAAAAGGACAAGATATAAATTGTAAAAAAGAGTATTTTATTGAATAATTAATGTCACCAATGAACAATAAAACAGTACTATCAAATATTTGCAAATGAAAATGAAACTCTAATCAACGAATGATTAAAAATTAATTTTCTTCATTTTCCGTGGTGTCCAAAGATTACTCCTCGAGCGCATTATCTTTATCCGAATTCGAATTCGACATTCCGATTTCTACAGTATTACATATTCTATAATAAAATGTATTCATTACTTGCACTCTGGTATGTTAGCACTTATTACAGATAAAGTTAAAATCTTAGGTGGGTAAAAATTTCGAAATTTCCTTCCCAAAATTGTTTGCAAAAAAAATTAGTGGGATATGGTGATACTCTGGGTATTCGTAGAAATATATCTGAAGGCTACTTTCCACTTTTCAGTACTTGAATTTATATTTCACCGTAACAAAACAAAAATTACCTGTATATTTGTAATATGTACGTGGAAAGTATAATCGTGTTTCGATTTTAAAAACTTCTTTATCTTTCGGAAAATTACGCTGTTCACAACTCCATTTGTACGCTACTATTGCGGTGGGGATACTATCGCATTTTATGTACTTTAGTAACGGGTAATTTGTTCATTGCAATGAATACTATCGGCGGCGACGCGTGTAATTATTATAATAAATTGTTAGGCGGTGCTTTTGAATCAACCGTTGTTTCATCTTCGCACGCTTCTTTGTACAGACTATTAACGAGTTTAAAGGTAAGAATAAAAAAATTAAAAATACTATAATCTATGCAAATACTTGTACCAATCTCTGCGTATATTGGTGTTTTGCAGCACGGCCACGTAGGATAGATACGATATAGCCGCGTAGATCATTACGCACGCAGTAATAACATCGTCAAAAAGATTGTGATCGAGTAAAAAGTACAAAAAAGTCAATATGTGTAAATTCAAGCATGCATATTTGTGTGCCCTGCTTTTTGTGGCGTGCTGGTTTTTTCTATACTTTAGAGTTATTTTAGATTTTTCTATTACCGGTGCTCAAATTATAATCGACTCTAGACTTTCTATCGTTGATCAGCAGCAGATAGAACGCAAAAATGTTTCAGTAGAGCTCGGCATTGACAATTTCAATTCTACTGTTTATAATAGCAAAACTGCCTGGGTAGTTAAATTTTATGCCACATGGTGTCCGTTTTCTCAGCGCCTTGCACCGATTTGGGATTCCTTAGCTGCAAACATTACAGGTTAGTATACTTTTTTGGTTAAACTTGACATGACACGTCTTAGTCGGAAATATCCAACTGGCAAACATTCAGTCGAACCCTTTGGTCCAACCATTTGGTAATTTTGTCGTTTTATCAAGTGGTTCGACCGAGTGGTCCAACCAAGTGGTTGACAAGTATTGTTAAAAC
>JABFQM010002875.1:0-13483 GCA_022816865.1 Zelostemma sp. ZL-2020
ATAACATCCAGCTATTTGGTGGTGATCCTTCCAAAGTCACACTGATTGGACAGTCAGCGGGGGCTGCATCCACAGATTTTCACATGTTATCCGACTTGTCTAAAGGCACGTTCCTATAAAGTGCAATTCATGAAATTTTTATCCTAAATCATTTATCGCGTGAATCTCGAAATTGCAGGTCTTTTTCAGCAATCCATATCAATGAGTGGCTCCCCCTATAATTTCTGGGCATTTTCGAAAGCGGCAAACATGAAACACTCAGCTTACATGCTTGCCAATGTGGTCAATGATAATAAGAACGTAAGAAATGCAACTGAAGCATTGCGAATATTAAAAAGAGCATCGGCTAAAGAAATAGTTCTGAAATCACAAATTATAAGGACGGTAAATATTCTACAGCTTAATTTAAAGCACATCACAACGAGCTCAGTTTATATATGTGAACCTATTTTTTCAAGGTGATCCCTAAGTTTACGCCAGTTTTAGAAAATGCTGACATAAAGTCCAACGATGTGAAATTTTTAACAAAGTGTTATCACGGAATATATTCTCGAGGAAATTACAGTAAAATGCCGCACATCATGGGATTCACAAATGATGAAGCTATATATCACTTGAAATGCATGTATAATCTCGTATCAAATTCAGACATTTCCAAAATATAATAATGAATTAGGCATTTATTTGATTAGCACTGCTCCGTTTTAAGAACGTTGGAATCGCCACAGTTTTGAAGCCGGTGCAGTTTCGACCCGATCCATCGTGGCGATGTTGTATATTGCTCCTTTTTAATGCAACTACCGCTGCATTTGCAATGCGGACCCAACAAATCTCTCTAAGGCGGAACGTTTACGCATTCAAAGCTTCGCAATTTCTCTGGTGATTTCAACTCAAGTCCGCAGATGACAAATTTAAGCACCAAACCCGCAGCAGATGTTAGGGAACGCGTTCGAAGTGTATCAACGCATCCGTTTGACCTTGAAGAGGTTTCTTGGTTCCGTCTTAAGGCAGCATTCGGATCGGGTTGAAACTGCACCGTCTTCGAGACAGTGGCGATTCATTGCCGATCTACAGTTTAGACGTTTGCAAAACGGTGCAGTATTCATTGAGTTACTGCTTTGTGAAACGATCTGAAATCTTTCAGTTCTCAGCAATTTGTTGAAAAAAGAGAAAAATATGTTATCTCGGATTACCAAGGCGAGCAGTTACATACCACTTGCATCTTTCTTCGACATCTTCATTCGAAAAGCAACGAATGCAGTTGCCAATCTTTCGACCGATGCTGCACAGCGTATTGTCAAAGTAAGTTATTTATTGCAATGTTTATGAGATCAATGAAAAGGCGTGAGTAATTTGTTCATTTTTGACCTTTCTTCAGTTGACTAGTGATTTCATCATAAAATTAGGAGTTGATTTGAAGTACAGAAAAATGATTGAAACTGGGAACTCGCAGATTTACTACTACGTCAATAATTTTGATGCGAAAAATTATTCTTTTCATTATGCAGCGAAAAATATCACTGAGTTGAACGGTAAGGTCTCGTTACTTTGTTAACTTGAGTACAACCGAAGCATTTATCTAACGATGCACACATCTACTTACGTTACTACACCTCTGAATTCTTTTGAGTGAAATTCTACTCTAGAAAGACTGGAAATATCGCCACTGAGATTGCAGTAAATTTGCACCTCACTTGAGTAAGAGATCACTTTCCGATAATGAGTTTCCCACTGAATAAAATTTTACTTTTATTTTGGAGTATGATTTTCTCTCTTGAAGAGTGAAAATCTTAGTTTTCACCACTGGCTACTTGGTTTTCACTCTTGAAAACGAAGTGGCGGTATTTTATCTTCCAGGTGGAAAATTCCACTCTGAGGAATTCAAAAAGTACTTTTAAAGCTGAAACACAACGTTTCATCTAAAAACAGTTTTGGTAAATTTGTAGGGGTTGCTCACGAGGATGATGTGTCGTTTCTTTTTTATCGCCCGGTTGTCAAAAACATTCCCGTCAACCCTAATCCGGAATACGTGCGCGTCCGAAACCAGGTGGTTGAAATTTTCACCAACTTTGCAAAATACGGGTGCGTAAAGTTTCGGATTTAAATGAGAATTCATCATCGCCCATCACTACCTTTTAAAGTTTTATTTTAAATCCAATGCGACGAAAAAAATCTGGAAATGCTCAAGAATCGATGTTTTTAAACATCGCTTTTATACGATTTTGAATAATTTTCTTACTCGGTGATTTTCACATGATGCTGTTTTAGGAATCCTACACCTGATAATAAAAGTGATAATCTCCTGAACCTGACTTGGCCCCTGGCAGGAAAAACTGGATCACATGTTGTAATCGGCGAAAAATTAATGGTTAAAAACGAAAGACCGACTGATTTCGCACTCGAGTTTTACGGGAAAGTTGAAAATGCCATGGCTCCTTTTTTGAGCGGCTGCATTAGGACACCAATTTTTGATGCGTTAGTTGAGCAATCGCCTCTCAATCCACTGAACATTTTACTTCGATTTATACCCTTAGCCGATTAACGTTTTCAAATTTCCCGCGGCAGCTTTAAATTTGCATTGCTATTTTTTCAACCCTGCTAATTTGAACGATTGTAAATTTCATTACATACTTTTATTTGTATTTTTTATCGATTTGTTGCCCTTCGGATATTGCCTATTTTTTTAAAACATCGATCACATCAATTCGACTCAATTTAATTCAGTTATTATTTGTTTTGAACAGATTTTTTGTAAAGAATCCTTTCATGAAACCCATATATTACCTCGTTCATTTCGGAACGAACCTAAATTTAAGATATAGGGTATAAAAAACAATTGTTACAGTTTATAATATTTTCGTAACACATGCACGAAAAGCGCCATTTTGTCGCGGCAAAAATTGCGTCTTCCGTGCAGTATTACAAAAACTACGGCGTGTAGCATGTGCGGAATAAATTTGTTACACAATGTACTATGTAAATAGATTATTCTACGCACCTTTTTCTATTTCCAAGTCACTGAAAATTCACTTCGCACTTCGAAACACTGTCAAATACTATACTCTTAAAAAGAAAGAAACCACAATATCAAAAAAGCTTTCAGTATAGCAAGGCCACTGTACGAGACTGAAAAATATTCACGCGAATATGCCGGAAAAAATCGCGAGCTTTTAATACTTTCGTAACTCGATAACCGGTCATGTTTCTTGCGAATAAAAGTAAATAACAATCGGTTTTCATCGGCTATCCCGCGCACTGACAACACGTATTTGCTTTCCTTAAAGGACGGCAGGTGGCGCAATCTCCTGCGCGGGAAATTGTGGAAACATATCAATCTGTGCGCGTGCTAACTTTGATTTAGAATTAAACTTCCACTTTTCATACAAAATTCGTAAATTTGATTCTCTGGATTTCCAAATAACAAACCGCCAGGAGGTATTTTATGCTTTTTTCCTAGTTGGCGGGAAATCGTCAAAATACGAATAGTCTTCATAGGCCACATCTGATTGGTCCTCTTCTCCTATTGGCTTGAACAGTTACCGTACGAAATTTGAATGCACATATTTTACATATCGGAAAAGTTTAAAATTTAAATCAAACGCATTTTGCATACAACAGTTTTTAGTTAACTGCATGTTTTCATTCAAGGTTAAATCAAGAGTTTTCCACCGTATACATATATACATCGATCACATTTTAGTGACATTTTAGGGTGCAATGAAAAATTGTATTCTCATTTTACAAATAACATACGTCGATTTTTCCTCATTTTTAGCATCAAGTCTTTAGCAGTTGTTGGAAAACGTTTTTTTCAACGCATTATAGATTCATTTTTTTAATATGGCAGCAAGAGCCTGCAACATTTCTTGTTTAAAGTTCACCACTTTCTTCATTTCATTTGTACATTTTGGGTCGTCATACTCTTGCGTTTCAACCATGTAATTCACAACTTTCCACAAGATTCGTCGGAATTTTACGAGGGGCGTTGCCAACCTGAAATTGAGTACAGCGATATAAAGATGAAATGAAATGTGTATTTTTGACACAGAAATTCTAAACTTCAGCACTCACGAAACGTCACATTCCAGTTTCAAGTTCGACTTTCCAACGATCTTCAACTCCACTCTCCCATTTTTATTTACCTGGAAGAGTAAAAAACAATCCATTCAAAATTGATGGCTTTCGAAATTATTTTCTTGTATTTTCATACTCTTTTCAACGATTTACCTGAGATTGCTCAACCACACCGGGACAGAAAAAAAGTACAGTTTCAGGTTCCAATATACTCGAATCACGAACAACTATAGCGCGCTTATTCTCGCCGTGCGCTTGCGTATAACAAGTTAAATAGCTGTTTGGCATAATCTTTCTTTTGAAATTCACACTTTCAGTACCGATAATCCCTTTACATTCGTTACTGTAGAAGAAATCAGAAAAAAATCAATTGGCGATAACTGTGTTCAATTTTTGAAAGAATTTATGTGCTTTTTACTTGAAAGTCACGATCGAAGAACTTCTCTGCTTGCGGCCATTGAAACTGACGAATTTCTGTTTTAAAATCTGATCGGTGGAGTATAAAATGATGCCACATATCAATTGATCCACATTTTCCAAAGCGCTCTTCTTCATCAAGTGCATTTTTTCACTGTGAAAATCTTTGATTATTCCACGCTTTTTCAAATCGTTTGCGTTCTGATATCGTATCTCTAAAAACAGAAAACATATTCAGAATTATAGAATTTACTTGAGAAGGTTTCTTTGTGATCTAATTTTTACATTATGAACATTTTTAAAAACTTTTTCCAGGCTCGCATTTAATTTTTCTGAACCTTGAAAGCTGCTCAAACCTCTTAAAATTGGAACTGTGAAAACCAGTTCAACTCACTTTGCAGTATATGCATATTCGCCAGACTGAGATTATTTATTTCACAAAATTTCTGCGACTCCTTCTGATTAATGTTCAAGTACGATTCCCACTGGTCATAAATGCGCGCCACGGCAATATGATCGCTCGTCGACTGGAATTTATCCTTCAAATTTCTACCAATGGCCTTATTCTCTGAAGAGTGCGCGAATATTTTGGTGTTCAGTGAAAAAAAAGACGTTATCGATAACACCGGTCTCGTGCAGCTGAAAAAGAAGAAATTTAATCGTCGATTCGCATTCCTTTTTCTCTTACAACAATTTCAACTCACTCGAATATACTGGACAAAATCATCGCTTTTCCCAATTTAGGAAGCATTGGCAATAAAACGAGTCTCTTCCCAAGAATCGAGAGTTTCTCGTCCGCGTCCAAAGCTCCAATTTTTGTCAATTCTGAAACCGCTCGATTCACGGCTTCGATTTTCGGCGGCTGGAGCATATCCCCAAAAAATTCTTCGGCTTTTTCATCGCTGAAAACTTTGTAATCCAAAACAGCTTGTTCCAAAGGCAATCGCAAAATTTCCGGCTCGTGATAAGGCTTCAAATTCTCGTAATCTTTTCTCGTGACGCAGTGGTAACTTTCAGCAGCTTTAAATTTGTCGGCTCTTCCTCTCCTAGAATTTCAATTAATTCAAGTGTTTAATTAAATGCAACAAAAACATTACAAACATAAATTTTCACCTTTGATCAATGTTAGCTCGAGAGACAAAAGTGTTGAGAACGATCGAAGAATATTTCTCGTTGTCCCATTTCAATTCTCTAATCACCGCGGAATCTACCACGTAAACCACGTCTGGAATGGTGATCCCGGCCTCGACAAGGTCGGTCGCCAAAATGACCTTTCTAACGCCGTCCAAAGAAGGAAGAAAAGCCTTTCGTTGCTCCATGTAAGGAATTTTCGAATGTATCAACATTGTTTTCAGCGAGCAATTTTCCATCTTCTCCAAAAGAGTTCGTATTTTAACGATTTCCTGCCAGCTAGGAAGAAAGCATAAAATATCTCCTGGCGGTTTGTTATTTGAAATCCAGAGAATCAAATTTACAAATTTTTCGCAATCGATGACGACGTTTCCCGAATATTTGCTTTGGCTTGTGATCTCAGTTACGTCGACTCCAAGGCTTTCAATGTCCTCTAAAAAGTGCACCTTTACCGGAAAATTTTCGCTGGTAAAATCGATCACTGGACACTGAAAGTAATTTTGAAAAAGATCAACGTCGATTGTCGCCGACATCAAAACAACTTTAAGGTCCGGTCTTTGGCTCATCGCGCGTTTCAGGAGAACGATGAGCGTGTCGATTCTCCATTGGCGCTGGTGGACGTCGTCTAGGATCAAGTGGGAACAGCCCTCCAGCGTATTATTCGTCCGTATCTTCTTTAGTAAAACTTCTGGCGTGCAGAAGAAAATCGAGCCGGGATAGTTTGGCAGTTGTTTCTGCAGAGGAACCTGGGGAAGATTTTTACGTTATTAATTCTGTTCTGAATCAGAAAATGCGGAGTTTCGCACCTGATACCCTACAACGTCGCCACAACATTCGTTTCTTTCTAAAGCAACGCGTTCGGCGTGAGTTATCGCACCAATTTTTCGCGGTTGCGTCACTATGATGTTGCACTCACTCCCTTGTCCCTGCTCCGCCATGTGATCCATTACGAACTGAGGAACTTGGGTGCTTTTTCCACTGCCCGCATTGCCTCTTATTAAAACCACCTGGTGATCATCCAAGGTCTTCAAAATTTCGTCTCTGAAATATCCAAAATCAAATAAGATCAATGGTAACGTAAAAATGGATTTTTCTACTGGCAAATTGTTTCTTCAAAACAATTATTACCAACGCACCGAAATTTACTGATCGGCAGTTGTTCCTTGAATTTGAATCTTTGTAATGAAAACCGTCTTGACAAAAGATTGTCTCGAACTATTGGATTGTGAGACCTGGGTGCGATAAGAGGCAATGGTTTTTGAAACGAATCTTTAATCCTCGGCTTGACGGGTTTAGAAACTATTTCTTCTACTCCCTGAAAAAAATGAAATGAAAATTAATACACTGCAAAATCACTGATAAACTTTGTAAACTTTGCGAACATTTTCAAATGCATCGATCAAACTCTGCACTCGAGACATGGTACTTGGATCCACGCGAATCAAGTCAGTTTCGTTTTTTGGTTGCTCCGTTTCTTTCGGTTCACAAGAATCAAAATCCAGGTTTGTCACTTTTTTCGTCAAGTGCAAATATCGCAAACATTTGTAGGCTGCGACTTTTGATGCTTCTTCTTTGTTCTTCCCTGTTCCACTGAATTTCTTAAATTTTGGCCAGAGTATTTTGTGAAAAAAGGATGTTATGATCTCGCCGTTACTCTGATATTCAGTTGCAAACGTGGTAAAGACATCTTTTTCTCCCAATTCGGACGAAACGATTGAAAACACGGAATGCAGCATGCTCTCGGGGTTTGGATACATCCTTTCCATGGCTGAAAAAATATTTTTTCTTTTATAGAAATTGTTATGAGGAACATAAAAATCATTTTTTTACCTTCCATTGTAAATTTTGCTTCGTCAGAATTAAAAATTACTGGCGAATTGAAATTTACTGTAAAAACTATGATTCCGTGTCGTTGTTTGACTGAATATGGACCATTTTTAGACTCAGAATTATCCCTTTCTCTTGCCATTGTGAAATCATCGGCTTCGTCGAGACGTTTCTGAAAAATAGTGTTCGAGATTATTAATCCGATCAAAAAATTCGTGAGTTAATTTTGGTATTTTTACGTACGATTTTATTTCTTTCATTACTCCAAGAGGGAATGCATTTACACGCTGCAGATCGTGTGTGTAAACCTTTCGAATCCCCTGGAAATCTTGAGCATTTATTATGCAAAATCGATGCAACTTTTTCATGGACTGGAATCGAAGTTGCCGTGAAAAAACGTAAGTATTCGCCCTTGTTGCGAACAATGATTTTCTTAGTAAAAGAGGCATTTTCGTCTGCTTTTACCCTGTGAAAAAGAACATTGAGAAAATTAGGAATTTTAAACGTTAGTGTGTAAAATATAAAACTGAGTCCTTACAAATTGCAGAAAAATACTCGAGTAGAAAACATGCTTTAAAACGGCACGATGTATTTCGTACACGAAAAATAGTCACAATCAAAGAAATTTACATTATAAAAAAACTCTATAAACTAAAGTTTCCGATATTTTCGCTCCATAAAATTGTCACTTTTTTAAATTAAAGAAAAAGCTTATAAAAATGCAGTGTTTTGATGATTATCCGAAATTGAGGTTATATTTTTCTTCACATCGAAATTCTCGAAACAATTTGAATGATTGTCTACAAAAAATGTATCAAAACAATTGTAATAAGAAACGCGATAGATATTCAAGTGAAGAGTTTCATCCTCGATATAAATGCTTTTAAAAAATGCAAGAAATTGTGCTGAAATTTACGGCATGTCTGAACACAGTCACTAAAAGCCAGCTGATGCCGGCGATACTTTCGATATAAAAATCGATATTATCGTGGAGGCAAAAAAACAAAACAAAAAATATTACATATAAGTAGATTTAATCGTGGAAATTTGGCATGAAATGATTTCAAATTCAAATATTCTATTGTCTTTTTGATGATTGTTATTTACTCTAGATTTTTGAGCATTCAATTTCGTAAAATGCAACGATGCGAAGTTGCAGTTCTTCGGCAGCAAAAAGATTACCTTATATGGCGCATTAAAGTTCGCGACGTCAGAGCCGAGTTAAATTGAAAAGTTAAGACATTTAGAGTTGTTTAATAAAACATTGAAGTAGATTCTCATCGTACACCAGCAGCAGCCTTCGTGAAAATAGTGAGTTTTGTAGAGTAAATTCCAAAATTATTTCTATTTTTGACGACGAAATTATTATAATTTCCCTCGAAAAACATTTTCTATTGTTTAAAATAAAACCTCGGTTCTTTAACCACATATTTCAGTATCAATGGCTTAAAAATGAACGAATCCTTACATTTTCTCAAAAAAATTAACCCGAATGTCATTTTTCGAGTTATAAGAAACTCTCGTTTATTTTAAGTCGTCAGAAATGTAAACAACTCATTCATTTTAAGTCTAGAAGTAACGACACCATTGTTCTAGTTGAAATTACCGAAAGTTTACGTCAAGTACATAAAATAAACGAGTGAAAATAAGTGAGAGTAAAAATAAACGAGAGTAATCAACTGTTACTTTTTCTAGATTTCATCACAAACAAAATGGAGCAACAAATTCAGCAGAAAGTCGCCGAGGTGACGAAGCAAATAGAGCAACAGTTGGACGGCGAAATCGAGCGCCTCGACAAACTCGACATCGATGATTATGAAAAACTGAGGGAGCATAGACTGAATCAAATGAAAAAGCTCCAACAGCAGAAACAAAACTGGCTCGCAGCTGTAATGCTTTCTCAGAATAATTCGCTAAATTTCTCTTTCTCAACTGTAATTAACAAAACAAATAATTTCAGGGTCACGGAGAATATTCAGAACTGTACGACGAAAAGGAATTTTTCGAGGTGTCCAAAAAGTCGAAGAACATCGTCTGTCTCTTCTACAAAGAGGATTCGCCGCGGTGCAAAATCGTCGACATGCACCTGAAAATTCTGGCCAGGAAACACCTCGAGGCTCGATTTTGTAAATTGAACGTAGAAAAGTGTCCGTTCCTCACCGGTAATTTTAGGCCTGGCGAAATGTTAAAAAATTGTTGAATATTTGTTTTTATGGACACTTTTTGTAACTTTTCCAGAGCGCCTACGAATCAAAATCATCCCTACGATAGCTCTGGTTGCCGACAGCAAAACCAAAGATTACATCGTGGGATTCACCGACCTTGGAAACTGCGATGACTTTTCTACTGAGATGCTCGAGTGGCGGATAGCTCAAGCTCACACGATCAATTATAATGGAGATTTGTCGCATCCTCCTGAAAAGGACGAGAAGAAGCGCCTTCCATTCGCTGTGAAATCGAAGACGATAAAAGGACGAGATTCCGATGATTCTGATCTCGAATAATGTTACGAATTTTAATCGGAATTGATTTTAAATCTTTCTTGACTTGCATTTTTGTGCTGTAAAATATTTTAATCATTTTTAATCGCTTGATAGTTTTGTTGAGTATAAAAGCATCCAAGGGCAAGCTATGAAATTATTTAGAAAGTTGAAAAAATATTGGAGCTTTTGATAACAATACAAAATCGATCAGAATGTACTATACTTGGAATGGCATTGAACAATTGTTATCTTGACTTTTTTCAACAAATGTCATAAACTGACAGCTTTACAGAAAGTAGAATTCAATAAATTGTATGAAAAATTTTGAATTATGATGCTAAAAATTGATAACAATGACAGCGTTTTCTCAGATAAGAGTAACTTTTTCAGTTTTTCGTACTAAAACTGGAAATTTTGTACATTCATTCGTGAAGTACTGAAAATGAAGTATTCAATGTTCGTTCAACCAATTTTAGTTTTTATAGTCATGAGCATTTTTTCATTGAACTTGGTGACAGCGGACTCGTATCCAGACTATTACAGTAAGAACAAAAAATCACACTCAAATTGTCTTGAATGCGTAATTTATTTTTCATCTTGGTTATTACTTTTCCAAGGTTGCACTCCGGAACAAGGATGTAAGAAAAAGTAAAATGGTACTCAATTACCGAAAGAAAAATCAGAAGAATCGGGAGGAAAAATGATGTCAATACAATAATTCACAATTTTAAGTCTTCGTCGAAAAATCTTGTTCACTTCTGTTTTGGCTTTAATCAATAAACAATATATCTTCTGATCCAAAAGATTGACGTTTTCTAGTTCCGAAATCTTCACTGCGATTTAATTTCAAATTGCGGGATGAATTTTTAATTTTTCAACCATCAGAGTTCGTGCTCCTCGACGTCCTTTGAGAGAATTTTGCGAACTTTTTTACGGCAAAATCGATTACGAATTGTTATAATTTTCCCTATGTTTCATCGAAAAACTTATTCTCCATTGTTCTGCGTTCGTGTTAGTTTCTCCCGGCTAGAAATGGTAAACAGTCATCCAAATTGTATTAATTGCTTTGTAGTTTCGATGTATGTGTTTACAAACATTAACGATAACAAACGTATCTCGAAGGCTCTTTTTCGGAAGGAAATTAATGAACACTCGAGGAAAAATGGAGAGTCGCGCGTGATCGTAATTTTCAGAACCGTTAAGTTTACTCAAAGTTTCGCGAATATTTACGAAAAATGATAGCTAATAAAGTGCGCTACGAGAGTCCTTGGGAATGGGACATGGACGTAAAAGGCATTGAAAAAAGCGCATTCGACGAAGACGAAACTCGATTATACGACGAAGAAGATGAAATCCCAATCATCACAATCATGAAATTCGTCATGCAAATTTACGATGCTGCGAAAACGGAGGACACGGAAAAAATTCAGCTGATCTTGCAAAAGATCGAGGCAAAACAACATGCGCTGTCCGAAAAGTAAGATTTCGAGTTTTCCAACATTTTTAATCAGTTCACCTCCTTAAAAAACTTTTCTGCACAAATCCGATTCACAGGGATTTGAAGGGCCAAGAAATCTCAAAAAAAATTGTGGACCACGTGATCGAAGCCACGAAGTATCACGCCCTGAACGAACTGGATCGCGGTTCGGAAGCCGAAATCCTCAAAAGCAACATCGCCACCTTGAAAAACCTCAGCTCCGAAGAAGAAAGCACCCTCGCCGGCTTGAAAAGCATCGCATTCAGTTTATACTTCGGCTGGGGCAGATCCAGAGCCGCAGAATTGCTCGCGGAAAGCGCCACCATACACAACGAACAATGCGCCGTTCTCTACTGGCTTCTAGCTACGAATTTGCGAAAAAGCCGACTTTATTCCGCCTGCCTGATTTGGAACGCTAAGAAGACGCCTGAAGCCACACTATCAAAATGATATCCCTCGTTACGAGCTCGGAGCAAAAATTCTGGCAAGACCAACATCAAAACGCTCCGAAACTTGCAACCGATTTCAAAATCGTTGTATATCGTGGATGTTATGAATTTCTTTAAGCAATGCAATTGTTTAAACAAATAAAAAATTTGGAACTCCGAACTCGTAATAAGGGATGTTATCTTGATAGTGTGACCACAGGCGTCTTCTAAACGTTTCTTCAAGAGGTTCCTTTTCATTGCACGCCATAATCTCGCTTCGAATGTCGAAGCTCTACAAGACGTTCCCGCATCGTCTTGGAGACATTGTTCGGAAACCTCTTCAAGACACTCCTGCCACAGACATTAGCGACAATTTTCCCATCTTCAAGACGTCTTGAAGATATTCCCAAGCCATATTGGAACTTTTTTCATCAAAAACGATGAATTTTATGATATAGTTGAGATTTAATGTAATCGAAAATCAACTGAGGCGTTTTGAAATGCTTTATCGAACAAAAGCGATATCGCGCTTTGCGTGTGTTGCGAGTCGTATTTAAATAATAACGTTAAAACATCTTTATGAACTTACATAGTATTCAAATCAATTCCATACACGAAATCCAAGTGATTAAACTTGTCCAATGGCACAAAGAATTCGTCAAAATATTGCCCAATTCTTTATACAGCGCATTGACGTCATACAAAAATCAATATTCCATTCAATTGATTATTTCATTTCCATTCAATCCAAAGCTCGCCGAATGTGGTTCATTGGCAAATATTTATTTGTGACATTCTATACAGTAACACAGTAGATTATATCAATCCTGTTAAATAAAGGATACAACATCGTGGAAATTCGAATATTTCCCACTGTATAATTAAACAAAAGTGCGATTCACTTTATTACAATATTTTTAAGTACCTTTAATGTCAGATACAGAATTTCGCTGAAGATTCGTTCTCGTGAAACAGTCGACTTTTTGTTATGAAAAACGATGAATTCTATGATAGATGGCTCTACGGGTGTTGCGAGTCATATTCAAATAATAATTTCAAAACATCTTTATGAACTAACGTATTCAAATCGATTCCATACACGAAATCCAAGTGATTGAATTTTTCCAGTCGCACGAGGAATTTGCCGTAAGGATTTCCTAATTCTGTGTACAGCTTTTCAACGTCCTAAAAAAATTCAGGATCGATAAGAAACGACAAATTCGAAGTCACAGAAAATTGAATCGATGACAATTTTATTTTCTTACCAGTGGATGGGATATCCAATCATTGAGACTGTGGAATAAAGCTACGGGGGCGGTGATTCGAGTCAAATTATACAACGGGGGAGTTCTCGTACCATAATATTTCTGGTTCCTTACACTTTGATAATCGTACAATTGAAATTTTCCTAAAATCACGAAAATGTTATTTCAATAAATTGAATATTTCAGAGTCTTAGAGAAAAGACAGAATATTCATAAATATTCTTACCTGACTTTATGATTTGACCATAATGGACCATCTGTTTAACACTTGCTCCTGATGGTACATGACTGAAAATTGCTGGTAACAAGGCCTATATAAAAAACGAATTTTCATTAAAAAATGTATCTGAAGGTCATGGAATTATAAAATCTTACGAATCA
>JABFQM010002876.1:0-13482 GCA_022816865.1 Zelostemma sp. ZL-2020
TACTTTTTCCGAACGTCAAAAGTTCGAAAATTTACAACTCCAAAGTTTTTGATATCATATTAAAATAAAAAAATACATGTCCAATATTGTAGATTAAAGAACGAGAAAAAAAATGTTTCACGAAAAACAAATTTTGAATTGTAAATTTTGGATGGAATGACCCATATATATTGTTACATTACAGAGAAGGGTTTTTCTAAGAGACCTAAACTCTACAAAAATAGTGCTTTTGAAGTTTCAACATTTTTGCAGGTAAAACAGAACAGATTCCGACTCGTCTTAAGTCTTGAATAGTCTTTCTGGTTGCACTGAAAAAGACGATTCCGTATCGAGACTTTTCAAAGACGCAAGTCTTCCAAACAGAGACTTGGGAAACTTTCAAAATCTCGTGTTACTTTAGAAGGAATAGAAAGACTCGAAAAGACTTTTAGAGACTAAACAATTTTGGGACCGCAGAAAAATGTTGAAACAATAAAATGATTCGATTTACGCGAATGGAAAATGGAGGGAGATTGAAATGATGTTGGTTGTTGATTAAGGTGGGCCAAAATGGCGACGCGAATCCAAACTGTCGCAGTTGCGGCAAGGTCGTCTTCCAAATGGAACGGACGAAGGCCGAGGGTCTGGTTTGGCACAAGAACTGCTTCCGTTGCGTCCAGTGCAGCAAACAGCTCAACGTCGACAATTACTCGAGCCACGAGAGCACGCTTTACTGCAAGCCCCACTTCAAGGAACTTTTCCTCCCGAAACCGGTCGAGGAGTCGGATCAGCCAGGTAGGATCATTAGCGTTGCTCAATTAGTCGACTCATTATTCGGCGTTTTCACGAAACCATGTTTTCCGACGTTCAAATCGTTATAACTTCTAAACTATGAGAGCTGGCGAGTCCGTTCTATCGGCAAACTGTAGGTATTTGAAATACGAACAAAATGAGCGCAAGACGAGAAAAATCGGATGTATAGTTCACGAGATATCCAACTTTAAGTGTGATTTGGAAATTTCACGAAACCATGTTTTCCGACGTTGAAATCGTCGATGATTATTTTTCCCCGGGTCATGTTTTTCTTCATCGCGACTTATCGAATTTCACAGTGCGGCCGAGAAAACCGGAATTGATAATCCGCGAGAACGAGCCGAAAGAGCTGCCACCGGACGTGGTCAGAGGTAAAAATGGAGATCGAAGAGTGTGCGATTTCGCTGTTTCGCTCGGCTTTTTCATCGCCGGAATGGACAATCTTAACATTTTTTGTGGTTTCGAGTTCTACTAGCGACTTGGAATAAACGAGAGTTTACTGGACGGAAATTTAATGAAGAAATTAACACTTTCTTAATGCATCGGAGCGTGCCAAACGTGCAATTAACTGCTCGGATTCAATTAGTTTGAGCGAATGAATTGGTTGGGAAGCGTTGATGATCGAGCATGAATCCCCTCCCCTTTAACTCGCACTTCCCCGTGGTTTTTCGCTGATGTCTCTTTGAGCTGAAACGTTTTTACGAAGAAACACGGAATTTGTTCGCAGCTTCCGATAAGCCTGATCTTGGTTTGGAGGAGTTGTCGACTCTGAACGTGAAGTCGCGCTTCCAAGTGTTCGAGAACTACACTACAGACACGACAAATGACATCGAGAGGTCGCCTTCGCAAGTCGCCGTCAAGAGATCCCCGAGCATTCTCAGCAAACTCGCCAAGTATGGAAATATCGATCGCTTTCACCTTTTGTTTTGCTTTTTCTTTCTTCAAGAGTGCAAATAGCGATTTGTTTTTCTTGAAGACAAAGCGAAGGTTCTAAAAGAGGGAGAAACTCGTTTTAATTTCATTCTGTTTGAAATGAGCTGACAAGTTTTTTTCAAAATTTTTAGGTTCCAAGCCAAAGGCATGGATGTGGGAGTTTCGGACGAGACCTTGAATGGAATCCCTTACGAAGAGTCCAGCGAAAGCGAGGAAGAAGTCGAAGATGAAGAAACCGAAGGTACAATTCCTTTCATCGACGAGAGAAAAACACTCGGAAAAAAGTTTCATTGGCATGGCGCAATTTTAGTTTAGCAAAATATTCGGTCAATTCGTCAAAATCTGCGTTTCTTTTCTCAAATTTTCCAAAATTATTTGCAACTTCGATGAAGTTTTAATGTTTAATTAAAGTTTGTTTTAAATTCTATAGAAATGTTAATTATTGTATTTAAATGAGTGTAAAGTTTGTTTGTTTTTGAATTTCTTTGTCAGCGTTTTTAGTTTGTTATACTTTTTATTAAACTTTTAGGAGTATTTGATAGTGACGCAGTCACTTTTAAGAATTTTACTAGGAGTAGGTGCTGTTTAAGTTCGAGAATCAAAAAGCTGAAAAAAGCTTGCGCGCGCACCTTAATTAAAAACGTGGACCCCGTCGATTGGTCGACGTGGGTTTTTGTTTTACAACGACGTGGGCAAAGACTAATCAAAAAACGATTGACTCATCTAGTTGTTTTGATGGGTAGTACTGAAAATGTGAAAGTTCACTTAATAAATTTAAAAGTAATAGAAAACTAAGTCGTAATATAATCTAAAAATGTATTTATCAGTTTATCAGTACGAATGCGAGTCAACAATACGTTTAAAAATTAATTTAGTGTTATCGAAGAAGCAATAGGACAAAGTAGTCTAACGAATTCATTACATGAGCTTGAAAAAACCTAACCTCCATAAAAATAGCGTACGTATTTTCTAATATTACATCAACCGAACGAATCAAAAACCATGAAATGACTTCTCCGTATTCGCTCGATGAAATTAATGAGCCAACTAATGAATTTTCGGATTCGTAGAAGTCGACACAGATATCGTAAAAGCGAAACGTGGCACCCGCGAGCGACCAATGAGCTTCACGAAGATGGACGACATGAAGAATCGATGGGAAACGACGAGTCAGCATGGAAGGCGTGAGTCGCAGCGCGAAGCCCGCAAAGAAGAGATAGCCGGCATCCGTTCCAGACTGTTTATGGTAATTTTCTCTATTGTGCGACGCCGATCTACGATCTCTGACCTTTCTCCCTAAACAATCGCGAGCAATTATTTTCTCGCCTCGAGGAAATCATTTGTTCAAGCGCGCTTTTATCTACCCGGAAGCCGATGGATTTATCGACGAATTAACCTCTGTTTTTTCCGCTTTTTCTAGGGCAAACAAGGCAAAATGAAAGAGCTTTACCAGCAGGCCGTCGCGGACAGCGAGCGCGTTACGAAAATAAACGCCGTGGAAGAAATTCAGCACTCGAACAACGCGCGATCTATAAAAGAGAGGTTCGAAAGGGGCGAACCGATCGCAACCGAAGACGACGAGGACGGACAAGGCAAACAAACGAAGCAGGAAAAGCCGGACGAAGAAGTCATTGCCGCCGGTGCGTTTTTCAATGCTTTCCCGCAAAAGTTTTTGCTTGTTGTTTGAACAAATGAATGATAAAGTCAGAAAAATGTAGAGAGTGTACAGAAATGAAGGGGAAATTGCGGTTTCAGGAATCGGGAGGAAATCCAGGTCCATGTTTTTGGAGCTCGACGCGACCGCGGCGAAAACCGGGCAGCCCGTGACGCCGGTGAACTCAAAATCGGCCGAAAACCCACGTCGCGCTCGAGACGTAAGTTCTTGAAGCGTTTTTTAAAGTTCCTGCTCTTCAAATGTTCTTTTTGAGGAATTTGGAGAGCGCGTTTCTTGAATTCTGGGGGAAGATGTTTTGCGCGAAAGGAGAGAAATGAAATGTTTGAAATATTTGTGCGCGAAGGCTTTTATGGGCCGGCCAGTGTCCGAGGACGTGGTGCGCAGTACAGACACCACCGAGGAAGTGCAGGTCGAAACTTCCGACATCACGAACAAGTTCAAGTTCTTTGAGACTTATAGAGAGCCGGAGAAGAAAAGGAAGCAGTTCCGTATTACGCCGCCGCGCGATGGCCAAGTCAAGGTTCGCATCGTGCACGCGCGTGTTGTGTGGCGACGATTTCAACGAAACTTAACATTTTTAACCCGTTCGCGACGCTTCCAAAATGCTATTTCGTCCTGGGGTCAGGAAATTCCTGTTCAGGGTAAACAGAATCTGCTCGCCTGAAGCAGAAATCTGCTTCCTGGAATTCGAATTATTTTTCCGTTGAACGGTGTTCATGCGGTAGATCCAAATTTTGAGTAAATTTTTATCGAACAAAACGTTGTCTACGGAATCTACTTTTAAGTTCAAAAAAAGAAGTTTCTACGTCTATTCTGATAAAAAATTGCATAATGAACACTGGCCCCAAGACTAATTACGACTAATTAGCCCAGCCGACGTCTGATT
This sequence comes from Zelostemma sp. ZL-2020, assembly GCA_022816865.1. NCBI lineage: Eukaryota > Metazoa > Arthropoda > Insecta > Hymenoptera > Platygastridae > Zelostemma > Zelostemma sp. ZL-2020. The sequence continues at coordinate 4,287 of JABFQM010002876.1, forward strand.
TTCTAATTGCCTCGACCTGAAAAATGAATCTGACCCGCATGCTCGAATCCATCAATTGCTTTGTTAAATCCGCTACTCGAGTTAATTAACGCAATGAATTTTGAATTTCCCGCGCCAAGACCGGAGTCTTTTGCTCGACTAATCACGGGGCTCCGAGTTCCCGGCGCACGGTTCGAACTCGGCTTTTGCACCGACAAAAGTATCGAGGTGAATTTCGCGCTTGGGAATACTGGGAAGGGTGATATTTTTCCCGTGGAAATCAAGATCACGCACGCTCCGGCGACACTCGAGAATTTCGAGAGGAAACGAGGAGCGCGTTTGTGTGCGTGGAGCGAGAGCCTCGCTCGCTTCGTTGTCCTTGAACCTCGCAAAGTCGTCAGGCGTACTTTTACCGTTACTGTGCCCACATCCTTTTATGCCAGCAGCGTGGCCCGCGCCGATCACGGCCGCCATTGTTGCCGGCCATGCGGTGCCAGGGTTGTCAACCTTGACTCCGAGAATCGAACGAAAATCGCGCTTTCCGAAGTTCCCGAAACCTTCGAAAAGCCCGAGGTCGGGATTCGGTCGATTTCGGGATTTTTCGGGAGTTTTGAAATAAAGTCGTTCGATCTTTTCGACGTCCTCGAAACGCGTTTCGCGAAGTTTACTTTTCGGCGGTGAAATTGGCAACCCTGAGCTAGCCTGTTTCGCGATCGTGATACGTGACGCGCAGTCGCTTACCGAAGACGCGAGAAGACGAAGCTTTCTTCGGCCGCGATTCGACTTTGCGTGTTGCACGAAGAAAAGAGCCTCTGTTGAACCGTAAGTTCAAGTGCGGCGGAAAAAATGCCATTGGGTTTTTGCGGCGTTGCGAAAAAGTGCGGCGCTTCGACTTCTCGAATCGCGGGGAAAACGGGAAATCGTAGTTTTTTGAGAATTTGCGATTTATCGTTTCTGGTTACGGACTTTGCGATTCGGGCGTGGAGAATTTGAAGATTTTGATCGCGAATTTCTATTAATACGCGACGACGACGTGGGAAAAGAGTTTAGAGAATTCGCTGAGGCTTCTTTTTCGCGTCGTGCGAGTCAGGGTCAAAAGGGAGGGAGTCGCTCTCGCTTGCCCGAGCATCTGGAATGCAAGGGATTTCCGTAGCGCACATTTAGAGGGGACCGTGTTTCATTACCATTCATCCCGAAGAGAAAAAAAACTCGACCGCGTCCATTTCTTTCATCCCGGAGCTCTTGAAAGTTCTCGGTGTGAAATGGAAACTCTGCTGGAGTATAATTCCGCTATGTTGTTTGAATCGATTGTTTTTGCAATGAATCTTTTCACTCCTAATTAAAGAGTGGAATGTTTCACTCTAAATCTGGAAGAGAACTCGATTCGAGCGCGAAACTTGCCCTGATCAAATTTTTAGGAGCAAAAATCTCACTTTAAGAAACTCAAAGGAAAGAAAAAAACTTTTTTATTCGAACATTTAAATAACAAAAAACGAATTTTCCTAGATGGAGTCACCGGATCGCGAGATTTACCGGGACCCGGAAGTGGTGCGTTCGGAGGACAAAGTCGACGAAGTCGTCCGCACGGACACGGCGCGGAAGATGCTGTCGATCTTCCGGCAAATGGAGGAGAACGCGACCAAGGAGGAACTTCCGGAAGGCCCTAAACCTTTGAAAAGATTCACTCCGCCTCCGGAGGACAAATTCGCAAAAGCCACGGCCTCGGAATCGGAAGAAGAGGAAGAGGACGAGGTCGAAGAGTCCGAGGGCGAGGAGGACTCGGATAACAGGAACCCCAATTACGTCAGAGCCTCGGACAAGGTCCTTACCACTCGGGATTTTTCAATTTTCTGCAAGGGTTGCCACGTTCTTTGGAAAAGTCAAAAATTGTAGTGGCAATCCTGGGATTTTCTAATCCTAAAACTAATTGAATGAACTTAGTAATTAAATACTGATTTTGTACTGGAATATGTATGTATTTAATGATGATTTGGAATTTTAGGTGGAGGATGAGTTTCTGAAACACGCGCAGAATGCGGTGCGCGCCAAGACTCTGCGCGCCAAATTCGAGCACTGGGAAGAGACGGACGAAAAAGTGAGCAACCAGGGCGTGGCCGAGATGGAAATTGCCCAAGGAGAACAATCCAGCATCGAATCCGCGAGCAGTCTCAGGGCTCGTTTCGAGTCCCTGGGCTCTTCTCAAACGGATTCGCCGCGTACGCCCAAAGTCAAAGTCAGTCGGTTCGTGGTGAGTTAAAACATCGTGACGCTGTTTCTTTCGTTTCGAAAATTATCCAGTCAAATGAGATGAAATAGAAAGAAACTTTCCGATGTTTTTGAAGATTGGTGAGCTTGTTTGTTTCGGCTCCTTATAAAATATATTGAAAGTCCTTAATAATTGGAGTCGAGTTGAAAAAAGGTTCAAGAAATCTTCCGATTTTAAACCGAATTTGTGGCTAAACCGTGAAATTGAGGAAAACAATTATTGAGACATATTTTGCAAAGAATTGCATAAGCTATAATTATTGTAATTGTAATGATTTTTCGTACTTATTTTGCAAGATGGTGGCTCGAGCTCGATATCCATTAGTGGGGACTTTTGATATGTTTTATGGGATGCCAAAGTGAACATGCTTTCAATTTCAGATACATCAGCAAAAATGTGTCTAATTTGCCTGGATCAAAAGACTGTTTTTGCCCGAAAAAGAATGCTTTCGAGTGTTTAATAAAATTGCAAATAAATAGCCTGCACGGTTGTTGTCGTATTTTATTTTGTGTTGTTTTCGAGTTTGTTCACCCCCTGAAACGAGTGCGATTCGAGAATTTTGCATGCGTGTTTGGTTTCGTTGTTGCACGAGCTGTGATTTCCAGATTCGTCGAAGATTTTGTTGTTTAATAATGATTGTAACCGAGTGCGATTGTGACGAAGAATTTTGGAATGCGAGTAGCCTGCGAAGTTTTGCACCCTGTTAAAATTAGCTTGCACCGTGACACGATGTATCGATGTAAATAATGTAATACTCGAATTACGTTTCCGTCGGCGAGCAGTAAAAGAGGACCGGAAACAAAGGATGCCAATGTTAATCGAAGAATCCAGCAAGATGCGACCCGACAAAGGAGCCCAAGAACGAAATCGGAGCATTAGAGAAGGCCAGCATTTTAGGATACATAGTTGTTATGTTATTTCGAGCGTTAGAATTCATTATATTATGTTATTATAATTATGTTATTACGTTATTACATAATTATTATTGTATATTATCATTGTATACCCACGTTTCCGAAAGTTGTACGAAGTCTATGGAATTTCATCTTTTGCTATTGGAATACAACTTTTCGAAGCAGTTCGTATAGCTTCTAATACTTTACTAGAAAGTAGCGTTTCATTGTAATCGATCAAGATTGATAAATTTTATGAAGTAGATGTAATATATACACGGACAAAGTAATGTAACGACGCATGAAACGAAAACGCTCAAAACCGTTTTTTCGACGTTTTACACCCGGCAACGGAGCACAATTTCGGAATTGACGTAGCGCGATTAGCGACGTTTTGGAAACTCTTGTACGGATTTCGAATCATTTACAACTTTGCCTAGGATCTTTTATACGCGACAGATATTTTGTAACTCGCATGATACGTAAATCATAGAAAGTGGGAGCAAAGTCGAAAAACGCGATTCGTCGAATGTCCATGAACTTCAATGAACCTTCTGTACCCGATTTGGTAGACACATTTCTCATAAAATACGTACAATAAACTTACGTGCTACAAATGCGTCTTTTATTCAGGGCCATTTGCAATTTTATTTCGCCCCAAGGTTACTAATTTCATCCCCGTTTCATTTTTTTCTTTCGTTTTGAATGTGAATAAACAGGAAGTTCAAGCTAATCCCGTGGACCCTTGCGAAACGTGTCAAAAGAGAGTTTACCCGCTGGAGAAAGTCGAGACGAACAACAAAATCTTCCACAAACAGTGCTTTCGTTGCCTGCACTGCAACTGCATTCTGAGGTAAACTTTTGCCCGGAAAATTACGTTACATCGTTTTTTCCTGATTTTAATTTTTCCCATTTTCGCAGAATGGATACGTTCACGCTGAACAATGGAAAACTTTATTGCATTCCGCACTTCAAGCAGCTCTTTATCACCCGGGGAAATTACGACGAAGGTTTCGGCGTGGATCCACACAAGAACAAGTGGTCCTCCCCAATCGTCGTGTCTAACGGTGACGTTTGATCATGCAAAACTGGGGAAACGCTCGACGAATTTTGCGGAAAATTTTATTCAACGGGAAAAGAGCTGAAAGATTTTTTTTGTAGATAGAAAGAAAAGGCACTGGGGGAATGATATTTTATAAAAAAATCAAATTTTTGCGGGAGTTTTCGGCTTTCTTCGATGCTCGCGCGCGTTCTCAGTGCGGTGCTTCCTTATTGGACCTGTAAATTGTACATAAATAGTTGTACGCTTGTCGGGGGTTGGACCGATCGCGGAATTCGGAAGCGAGTCTTGCCAAGGAAACTGTTTTTCCAATTTTTTCAATTTTTTATTGAATGCTTTTTCGTTGAATCGGGGTAAACGTTGAAACTTGACAAGCTCAACGTGGCGGTGGCATTTATGTCGTGCTTTTAATTCGAAATACTCAATTGTAAACCTCGCGTCTCGGTTTTTTCAGAGCGAGCTCGAATTTTTGGAAAATGATGATTTTTATCGACGATGCAAGTCTTTTTCTGACATCCTTAATCGCACTACTACTTAGTTATTTTATCATAATCATTCTTCATTACTTTATCACTGATAATAATACTTGAACTATTTTATTACGACATATTTTATTTTATATTGTACGGCGAGAAATCGATGTGCAAACGCATCGATTTCTTTTCCGATCAGATTCCAATAATGCGTTGTTACAACGATCTTTCGCCATACACCATGATAATTAATGCATAATTTCTATTATCATTATACTTTGTTGTATTATAAATAAAACGTTCTTTCTTTACTCCCAACGTTTTCTCTTCCACTGATTCAATGCCAAACCATAAGTAGGTATCATTGTACAAATTTGTTTCTTTATGTTTTTATCATTATCTTTTCCACTTTTTGTTCATATTAATAACGCAATCTGTCTTATCGACCACGCAACGTTTCACGAACAGATGCCACCACGCGAGGCGTTTTTTCCAGCTGACGCAGAGCGCATTCCAAGCGTGGGCATACATCATAATTACAGTGCAACGCGGATCACTTGGGTAAGAAAAACTTCAACATTTTCATGCAATCTCCATAATTTAATTTTTTTTAAAAACGCGAATTCCAGTTTTCAGGATGCTGGAGATTTGCATAGACAATCTGGAGTCCGCGCGGAACGCGATCCTCGGCGGCGCGGGTCGACTGGAACTTTGTAGCGCCCTCTCCGAAGGCGGCTTGACCCCGACTCCAGGACTCGCGAAACTCGTGAAAAATATCTCCAACGGCTCTGTTCCCGTGTACGCCATGTTGAGGGTGCGCCAGGGTGATTTTATTTATTCCCTGGAAGAAGCTGAAGCCATGTTGGAAGACCTGGAGCATTTAAAAGAAGCCGGGGTCGACGGATTCGTGTTCGGGGCGCTCACTTCGAAAGGCAACGTGGACCAGGAACTTTGCAAGAGGATTCTAAAAGGAGCACATCCGCTTCCCGTGACCTTCCACAGGGCGTTCGATGACGCGCTTTCCGACCCTCTTGAAACCCTCAAGATTCTTGTGGGTTTGGGATTTCAGAGACTTTTGACTTCGGGTCGAGAATCCTCGGCGGAGAAGGGTTTGGAGCTGATTTCTGAGTTGAAGGAAAAAGCAAAGGACGAGATCATTGTGATGCCTGGGGCAGGGATTAACCCGGGGAATTTGTCGAGGATCCGGGATCGCAGCGGAGCTAAAGAGTTTCACGCTTCGGCGAAAAAAAGCAAAGGAGGAGAGGGAATTTTTGGCGGGGGATTCGTCGCTGATCGAGACGTGGTCGCGGAAATGGCGAGGATTCTTAAAGTTGAGGAAAAGTAAACCGAGCGTTGATGTTTACGAGAATAAAAACTTGATTTACGCACGTCTGGGAGTTTTTTGTAATTGTTTACGAAGAGTTTTCCTCGTTTTAATCGAATTCGAATAGAGTGTTCGAAAAAGTCGATTCTTATCGTATTTCGAGTCGTGGTTTCGTCGACGGGCAGAAAAACCGTGTAATTATTATTCGAAGGCGACTGTGGAATTCGTCTTCGCGCTTTGGAAAAAGAGGACGAAGCTTTAATTATTTTCGTAAAAAACGACTTTTTTTTACGGATGAAGATTGCGCAATGGGCTTTTTTGCCGATGATAGGTGGGATGCTTCGGGTAATCTATATTCAAATGAAGCGCTACCCTAGTAAACATGGAAAAATGCGGAAAAACACGAGTTGATCCAAGAATACGAAAAACACAAAAGATCACCGAAAACTTTATTATTCTCCTTTTTGTAGTTTTGCGTATTTTTCCCATTTCCTGCTTCTTTGCATCTTTTTGTATTTTTCCGTATTTTTAGCATTCTCTCTCGTACTTTCCCATTTTCGCGAGGGTACAAAAAGCCAATATTTCGAAGACTCGAAAATTTTGAAAAATATTTTCCCGCGATCGGTTGTATAGAAAGTAGCGGCGTTCGCGCGGTAATTCCAAGGAGAGGAGAAAAGAGAAGAGACCGGTTGAGCGCGACGATTGGCCCATGAAGCTGGTGAAGGAAACAGGCCCAACGGGTAGCTCGTGTAGCGGCCACCTTCACGCTGGTTCTGCCCATTCGGCTCTCGTCCGACTCTCTCGCACACGCGGCCGCAGAAGCATGCACGCTACGAGTGCGAGTGTACGCGCGCGTTTCTTGCCCAACCAGGGCCACGTACATCGTAAAACGTCACCGTGTCAGTGCGGGCATGATTTTCGCTTCCCTCTGTTCTCTACTTTCGCGCTACTCTAATCCCTATGGTAAATAGCCGAGAAACGAATACGAACGAACGGTCTCTCTTTCCTCGGAAAAGTAGAGGGGAATGAGCCGATTTTTCTCTCGCTTTCGCAACTTTTTTCGAATCTTGTGCAACATTCAACGGAATCGGTTCCTCAAAAATTTGCCAATCTCAAAGATTTCATCGATTTTTATGTATTCGATTTCGGCGTGTCGCAATTCAAAAGAGCGGGAAAAAAGGGAGATCGGTCGGGAAAAAATGCCGATCAAAGTCGACAAAGCTGATGAATATTTAATATCGGAATACTGGTTTGCGGAGATATCCGTCTTGGATTTGTATTTAAAGCGGGGAAAAAATTAATCGAAGGAGAGAAACCTGTTGCTCATTCGCAGGCTCCGAAATACATTCCGGCGACTGCAAAACGCAATAATGAGGTTTTAGAAGTGCGCCTCTTTCGTTAAAAATAAACTCTTGATGCTTTTTTTATTCCGTTCTTAATTTAGTAAGGAGCGAATGATGCAAATGTCATTGAAACTTGGCGCGGAATAAAATTCGAGTTTTCGTTGTATCCCGAAGAATTTCGTTTCGAATTCATCGACGATGACGGTTCGCACGGAAGAGGAATTGCGCAGGGAGCGCATCAGAAGAATGTTTAGCTGGAGCGATGGCCTCTCGCAAAACGGGTGATTATGCATTTTAAAACTACTTTTTTCCCATGAAAAACCAACTTTCCGAATCACCGGTCAATGTCATTCGGTAACGAATAAAAATTGCCGCATTTTCCTTCGTACGCATCGCCCCGCAATTTTTAAAAACGGGAGCGGGAGATACGCAGCGCCACCTGGCGGCGGAAACCGCAACCAGCGCAAGTAAAAAATTTATCGCGATCAGTTTTCGTTTTTCGCTATCCCGAATTAAACACGCATTTCAAGGATTTTCGGGAATCGCAAGAAAGTTAAAAACGAGGATTCCACGCGTGGAGGGAGAATCGTTACATAAAATCGGCTAACGTTGCCGAGTGAAATTTGCGAGTCGCGGAATTCGGCGGTCCTTGAAACGCTCGCCTTCGGGCGTTTTCTCAAAGGTCTCGCTATCATCGCGTACTTTCTACTTTCCTCCGTAGCTCAGCTTGATAAAATCCATCGCGCTACTCGCACGAACGTTTACATTCGCGCGAGATCGAACGAAAAAAGGCGCGCGATCCCGACTCGTTTGCGTTTCTTCTCGCATTTCTCGGAGTGAAATTCGCACTCCGAAAGAGTGAACGTAACGCTAATCCGATTGAAATAAGTTCTGACGAACTTTTTTGCCGATTTTCGGACGGATTAAATCGTGATTTACGTCGAGATTTCGCGACGAAATGCAATTATTCATAGGAATCGACGAATTCTCCTTGAAAATAAGTAGCTTATGGCAAGCAGCGCGGTCTACAGCATTTAGCTTTTAGCCTTCACGTGCGCGCAAATACGCACTACACGCTAATTCTTTTAGAGCGCAATTTCACTCCGTAATCCGAGTTAATCGAGTTCGGAGTAAATTTTTTCACTCCGCGTTGAGTTTTTCTATTCCTATCATTTTTGGAGCGGAATCAAATTCCGAATCATTGAAATTTCATTCTCGAGTATGAGCCAATTTCACCTCAAAAGATTCCGGGTGTACGATAATTTCGACGAGCTCTGTAATTATCGAGTCATTTCGAAATGCGAACCGTCAGAAAAGCAGAAACCGAAAATTGCTTATGAAATTTTTGCGCGGCTCGAGGATTGATGCGCATCCTTTCCAAAGGGGAATAATGAGCGCTATTGTGGAACAGCATTCGGAGCCGGAAAGAAATCTCGTCACTCAGTCCTTGAACGTTATGACACTTGAAACAGAATTGCGAAAATTCGAGGATGCTCGAAGCCACGGAAATGTAAACGCGTGCGAATCCAATTTTTTCCTCGGTAAATGTCCAATACTTTAAGAGGATTCAACTTTCAAGTTTCATTAGTTCTGTTTATTGGATCTTGACGTGATTTTTAAGAATTTATTCATATAATGCATGATTAATTGAAAACAAGTAATTTTTTCAACGATTTTTTCGCTTCGTGAAATTTTAAAATCAGGGGGATTAAGAAACATATAATTCAGCGATGAAAAGTCGAATTTTTCACAGATCTTTATCGAAATATAAATAGCTGAATTTTTCAGTCGATTCGAAAATAGTATATTGTGTGGTAAGTGCGAGAAACCGAATTTTTTTGACGAATGTGAAGTTTGC